>JAOPHQ010000046.1:60000-128345 GCA_030340625.1 Merluccius polli | reverse complement strand
CGCCTCGGATCCCCCCATCAGAGCTGGTCAATGTGGCCCGGGAAAGGGAAGTCTGGGGCCCCCTGCTTGAGCTGCTGCCCCCGCGACCCGACCCCGGATAAGCGGACGACGATGAGTGAGTGAGTGAGGTTAGTTAGTGTGGTTATGTTCTGACCTGCTGTGGGTTAGTTAGTATAGTTAGGTTAGTTAGTGTGGTTATGTTCTGACCTGCTGTGGGTTAGTGAGTATAATTAGGTTAGTTAGTGTGGTTATGTTCTGACCTGCTGTGGGTTAGTGAGTATAATTAGGTTAGTTAGTGTGGTTATGTTCTGACCTACTGTGGGTTAGTGAGTATAGTTAGGTTAGTTAGTGTGGTTATGTTCTGACCTGCTGTGGGTTAGTTAGTATAGTTAGGTTAGTTAGTGTGGTTATGTTCTGACCTGCTGTGGGTTAGTTAGTATAGTTAGGTTAGTTAGTGTGGTTATGTTCTGACCTACTGTGGGTTAGTGAGTATAGTTAGGTTAGTTAGTGTGGTTATGTTCTGACCTGCTGTGGGTTAGTTAGTATAGTTAGGTTAGTTAGTGTGGTTATGTTCTGACCTGCTGTGGGTTAGTTAGTATAGTTAGGTTAGTTAGTGTGGTTATGTTCTGACCTACTGTGGGTTAGTGAGTATAGTTAGGTTAGTTAGTGTGGTTATGTTCTGACCTGCTGTGGGTTAGTTAGTATAGTTAGGTTAGTTAGTGTGGTTATGTTCTGACCTGCTGTGGGTTAGTTAGTATAGTTAGGTTAGTTAGTGTGGTTATGTTCTGACCTGCTGTGGGTTAGTGAGTATAATTAGGTTAGTTAGTGTGGTTATGTTCTGACCTACTGTGGGTTAGTGAGTATAGTTAGGTTAGTTAGTGTGGTTATGTTCTGACCTGCTGTGGGTTAGTTAGTATAGTTAGGTTAGTTAGTGTGGTTATGTTCTGACCTGCTGTGGGTTAGTTAGTATAGTTAGGTTAGTTAGTGTGGTTATGTTCTGACCTACTGTGGGTTAGTGAGTATAGTTAGGTTAGTTAGTGTGGTTATGTTCTGACCTGCTGTGGGTTAGTTAGTATAGTTAGGTTAGTTAGTGTGGTTATGTTCTGACCTGCTGTGGGTTAGTTAGTATAGTTAGGTTAGTTAGTGTGGTTATGTTCTGACCTGCTGTGGGTTAGTTAGTATAGTTAGGTTAGTTAGTGTGGTTATGTTCTGACCTGCTGTGGGTTAGTTAGTATAGTTAGGTTAGTTAGTGTGGTTATGTTCTGACCTGCTGTGGGTTGGTCCCGTTGGACAGGATGTCCAGCAGGTCGGCTGAGGAGATGAAGTAGAACCTGGGGAAGCAGAGACGCTTGGTGTCCAGGTACTCAGCCAGCGCCTTCTCACACAGAGACAACCTGCCAGGGGCAACAACACATGCTCACAGTGCTGTGTGTGTGTGTGTTATATAATTGTTTTCATTAGTGCACGTCTATGTCTTTGCAGGCCTGGAAGCATGCATCGGTGTGTGTGTGTGTGTGTGTCAGGGTTTCCGCTAGCCATTTTTTGGGGCGGCCGACGTGGCCGATAAGATCATGATTTACTGGCTGAACGTAAAATTTAACGGCCATATGTAATACACGTGTGTATGTAATGATAGGCATACGTACATGTGCAAAAATACATGTTAAAAGTAGGTGTTGTGCACTGTTGGGATATAATAACAGGCAAATGCCAACAATGGCATTATTATTCTTAAAATAGTCTATAATTCTATAATTATATCTAAGAACAAATAATAACGAATCACGCAGTTGAGAACTCTACTCTGCGTGTATGGCGAAGTGTTTCCGACAACAAATTAGGCCTATTTAGTTATATATTATAGCCTAACGTACAATTTCATTGATTCGTTCAATATATTTGGTGTGTTTCAGACAGATGGAACACACCTATATCCGCGATGATGAATTCAGTTTGACGCTCAATATTCCCCCTTTTCTGCTTCCTACTGTCAATGGCTCATTGAGAGACGATTTTTTTCAGATCAGTCTTGTTTTAAAGAGTACACATTGGACAATGTTTTACATATATTTCCTCCAAGTGTCACACGATGTCCTTCATTTCAGGAAGCACGCCATGCACTATTGATAGAAATATGCATTTAAGAATTACACCATGCTTTTAATAGGCCTAATTAAGCAACGTTAAACAACGTGTAGTTTCCCAAAACATCTAATCATAAATGTAATAATTTAATTTAATCTGGTTCACATTAGATATAGAATAATAACCATGGATATATGAACAAGCTTGTGCTCCCGCTGAAAAGTTGAACTCTGAAGCTGCGCAATCATGGCAGCACTCAGCTGCTCCAGGCGCTCCAGAGACGCATCGTTGAAATGTTAATAAATTCAGTCCGTTTCACAGTAAAGAAACCACGATCCGCCGGATTATATTTACTACTTATGGCTTAACTTTCTTTAGACCTACTGAGTTTGAGCGAACGGCTGCTCACGCGAATGGCTTGCTCACTCAGTAAGCAGATCGATAATCATTGTTATTTAAATTTAATATTCCGAAGCTAGACGACTCCTGTTTTGCGTTTCTATCTGTGTCACGTGTCATTGTCCATTGAATGGGTGTACCATCAAAGCATCGCTAGTCCATCGTTGGAGCTTGCGTCTGCTTATCATATGCTTGCATATGCTCATAAAAAAACGTAATATGATTTTAATTGTTTTACATTTTCATATTGCAATTTTGTGTTACTTTATTTAATACAATAATAATAATAATAATAATAATAATAATAATAATAATAATAATAATAATAACTTATTTTTTTTACCAGCCAAGATGGCCGTCAAGATTTATATTTACCGGCCAATTGAAATTCTAGTCGGCCAATGGCTGGCATATGCTGGCTAACAGGAACCTTGATGTATGCGTGTGTGTATGCATGTATGTGCATGTGCATGTGCGTATGTGTGCGTGTGTGTTTGTGCACGTGTATGCGTGTGTATGCGTGTGTGTGCGTGTGTGTGTGTGTGTGTATGCATGTGTGTGCATATGTGTGTCTGCATGTGTATGTGTGCATTTGTGTATCCATGGGAATGCATGCACGTCGTCCATTAAGTGTCAAGCGGGTCCAAATGGATGCAGCCTATGCAATCTAATTGTACCCACTCTAATAGATTGGAAGAGGGGAAAACACGCATGCAGACACACACATACACACGCTGATGGTCACCTGGTCTGGACGTCCTCCAGCATGCTGAACAGGCCCGCTTTATTGGTGGCCTCCACTACGTTGGGCGTTTTATGGGCGGCGGTTGCCAGCTCTTTGAAATCAGCATCAATCCCTTCAAAACGCTTGGAGTCCTGCAGGAGATTTGGTATATGGAAGCCAGGCCAGGAGAGAGAGAGAGAATTACAGAGAGAATCGGACCACTTTGATAGCTAACATCTGGGTTGAAGTCCAACCTTAGCACCATGGCGGCAATTAAGAAAGACATGCAATCCCCATTTGGAAAAGAAGTACCTAATCCTTAATTAACAAACAGAGTAATGAGAAGTTTCTGCGTTGCATGCCTCGCACCTGCATGGCTGTATATGTGTGTGTATGTATGTATGTATGTATGTATGTATGTATGTATGTATGTATGTATGTATGTATGTACGTACGTATGTATGTACGTATGTATGTATGTATGTATGTATGTTTGTATGTCTGTATGTATTTATGTATGTATGTATGTTTGTATGTCTGTATGTATGTATGTATGTATGTATGTATGTATAGCCCTGTTCCCTGTTTCTTGAGTCTGTGTGGTTACTTTAATGTATTTAAAGTTCATCACAAGTTACCAGAGTCCAAACTGATGTTTTAAATTTGCTTGCATTATCTGACAAGCAGCCAAGAAAAGGTAAAGTATTTTTAACCAAATATTTGAATTTCTAGTAATACTAGTATGTGTGTGTGTGTGTGTGTGTGTGTGTGTGTGTGTGTGTGTGTGTGTGTGCATGCGCATGTGTGCTCATGTGTGTCCCAGTGTAACCTCGGGCAGCTGCGAGCGGATATCCTCAGAGCCGATGAAGATGCTCTCCAGGTGCGTCCAAGTGCGCTGCACCTCGAACCAGATGGAGATGACCGAGTCGGCCACCGACAGCTTGTGCTGCCAGCCGGACACGTCCTCCAGGAAGTGGTCAATGTACTTAGAGGACATGAGGCTCTG
Source organism: Merluccius polli (assembly GCA_030340625.1). Classification (NCBI taxonomy): domain Eukaryota; kingdom Metazoa; phylum Chordata; class Actinopteri; order Gadiformes; family Merlucciidae; genus Merluccius; species Merluccius polli. The sequence continues at coordinate 124,131 of JAOPHQ010000046.1, read as the reverse complement.
TAGCTGTACCTGCAGGGGTCAACAACAAGGGGTGACCGGTGAGGCCAGTGAAAAGTCGGGACAGTAAAACCTTTAACTCACTGGCCCGATCGGCAAAAAAAACAAAAGTTTGTGTAATAGGCTTATTTGACTGCAGAATGTGTCTTCGTCTTGTTGCAACATATTGTTTGTGTTAAGGAAGGATTTAGTACCGGGAGTTGATTTCACCCCGTCTCCTTATTTCTGGCCAACTTTGTGTATCGTTGGCATTTCGTTTTCAGTTAGGCCAGTTTTGCCTACATGCACGGATACTACGTTAATCGAGTGTCACTTTATTGCCGTGTGCTAAGGCTAACCATACTGCTTTCACTAGTCGCTAGTGAGCGGTGAAACTTAAGTTAATAGCCAACTGATACAGTATACTGTATTTGCCGTTGGCAGTCTGCTGGGACTCGGTCGCCACAGAGTTTTGCGTTTTCGCATTTTGTATTCTTTATTTTATTGCAGGTTACGGGAGGTGTGATCTTGCCTCACCGCACATAGCTCACAGGCTGTGTAAGTCTTTGTCATGCCTTCCAAGCCGGCATGACAGTGTGTGCAGGGTGCCAAGCTCCACTCCAACTGGAGGATGGTTATGACTGGTGCCCAGGGTCGGACTGGGAACCGACGGGGGGTGGGGTGCGCAATTGTGGAGGGAGGGGAGGGGCGGGCCACCGAGAGCTGAGAGATTTTTTGTTTTGTTTTATTATGACAGTCCTGGGCCGGCCTAAAGATGTGCATCGGCCCACCGGGCATTGCCCGGTATGCCAGATGGCCAGTCCAGCCCTGCTGGTGCCCCTAGTGCCTCGGTAATGAGGCACTAGGCTTTGTTCTGTCTACCCAGGCGTCAGACAACCTCTTTTCAGGTGAGGAAGAGGGAGCAGAGGCCACCTCTCAGGCCCATACAGGAACTGCTCTAGGTTCCCTTGAAGGCTCTGAGGCCAGTGCAGCCTCAGTCAGGCCAACCATGGGGATGGCCCTAGCACGTCTGGGATTAGACCTCCCACCGGCAGAGATAGCTGCTCAGAGTGCCTTTTTCAAAAGGACACCTCAGCCATCTACATTTCAGCTTCCCCCATCCCCACCATTCATTGGGGAGTTAGAGGTGTTGGGAGGATCCCAGAGCCATTCTCCATCCCCCCAGCAACTGTAGCGTTGGCAGCTATGCAAGATGAAGGTGGCTATGGGTTGGACCATATGCCCAACATAGAGCCCCCCTATCACCTCTCTGATTGTGTCTCCTGATGAGGCGCTTAGATCTGACACACGCTGTCCCTGGCCCCAGTGTTGAAATACAGATGACTACATCACTAGGAGCTACGAAACAGCAGCTCGCATGGGTCGCATTGGGAATTCCCTCTCCCATCTTATATTGGCCCAGTCTCAAACACTGCAGGCGTCTCAAACGCTAGACACATCATTGCAGAACCTTAGCGATGCCTCACTACAGGCTTTTGTATATATGTTAAGGGAGCTTGGAAGACTGATTCAATTCAATTCAATTCAATTTTATTTGTATAGCGCCAATTCATAACAGAAGTTATCTCAGGGCACTTTTCAAATGGAGCAGGTCTAGACCAAACTCCTAATAACATTTACAGAGACCCAACAGTACCACCATGAGCAAGCACTTGGCACGGGGGCAAGGAAAAACTGCCTGTTAAAAGGCAGAAACCTTGGACAGACCCTTCGGCTCTAGGTGGGTGGTCATCTGCCTTGACCGGGTTGGGGTGAGAGAGAGAGAGAGCGAGAGCGAGAGAGAGAGAGAGAGAGAGAGAGAGAGCAAGCAACTACATCAATGCACTAGCACCAATGATGGGGGACAGCGAGCAGCAACAACAGTAACTGTATATAACTGGTAACTGATATTAGCAATGGCAGTCAAGCAGGACCATGGAGGCTCCGCCAGGATCCATGAGAACCTGCGAGACGAGAAAACACAAGAACTCCGGGGAAGAAGTGTTAGTAACATGCATTAATGGGACATGAATGTGTGCACACAGAGAGAGAGAGAGAGAGCGAGAGAGCGAGAGACTCAGTGCACCAAGGGAAATCCCCCGATAGTCTAGGCCTATAGCAGCATAACTAAGGGATGGTTCAGGACTCACCTGATCCAGCCCTAACTATAAGCTTTATCAAAGAGGAACGTCTTAAGCCTACTCTTAAATGTGGAGAGGGTGTCTGCCTCCCGAACCACAACTGGAAGCTGGTTCCACTGAAGAGGAGCTTGGTAACTGAAGGCTCTGGCTCCGGTTCTACTTTTAGAAACTATTGGAACCACCAGTAGCCCTGCATTCAGAGAACGCAGTGTTCTAGTGGGGTAGTAGGGTACTATGAGCTCTTTGAGATATGAAGGGGCCTGCCCATGAAGAGCTTTATAGGTGAGGAGGAGGATTTTAAATTCTATTCTAAATTTTACAGGGAGCCAATGCAGAGAAGCTAGTACAGGAGAGATGTGATCTCTTTTCCTAGTTCCTGTCAGTACTCGCGCTGCAGCGTTTTGAATTAATTGGAGCATCTTAATGGATTTATTTGGACAACCTGATAATAAGGAGTTGCAGTAATCCAGCCTTGAGGTAACAAATGCATGGATTAGTTTTTCTGCGTCTGTCTTTGATAGGATGCGTCTGATTTTTGTAATATTACGTAAATGAAAAAAGGCAGTCCTAGAGGTCTGCTTTATGTGGGAATTAAATGACAGATCCTGATCAAAGATAACTCCAAGATTCCTGACAGTGGTGCTAGAGGCCAATGTAATGCCATCTAGAGTAGCTATATCTGTAGACATTAAGTCTCTAAGGTTTTTGGGGCCAAGTACAAGAATTTCGGTTTTCTCTGAGTTTAACATCAGAAAATTGCAGCTCATCCAGGATTTTATGTCTTTAAGACATGTTTGTAATTTAGATAATTGATTAATTTCATCGGGTTTGATCGATAGATATAACTGCGTATCATCTGCATAACAATGAAAGTTAATGGAGTGATTTCTAATAATATCGCCTAAAGGGAGCATATATAAAGTAAATAGTATTGGTCCAAGTACAGAACCTTGTGGAACTCCATGACTAACTGTAGTATTTATTGAAGATTCATCATTCACGTGTACAAACTGTGAACGATCTGATAGATATGACATAAACCAGCTTAGTGCGGTTCCTTTGATGCCAATTTCATGCTCGAGTCTCTGTAAAAGAATACTATGATCAATGGTGTCAAAGGCAGCACTAAGATCTAATAATACAAGTACAGAGACAAGTCCATTGTCAGAAGCAATCAAAAGGTCATTATTAACTTTAACCAGAGCTGTCTCTGTGCTATGATGAACTCTAAATCCTGACTGGAAATCCTCGAATAAACTATTGTTGTGTAGAAAGTCACACAATTGTTTGGCGACTACTTTCTCCAGAATTTTAGACAGAAAGGGGAGATTAGAAATCGGTCTATAGTTGGCTAAAACCCCAGGGTCAAGAGTGGGCTTTTTAAGAAGGGGTTTAATTACAGCTACTTTAAAGGACTGTGGTACATATCCTGATAATAAAGAAAGATTAATCATTTCCAGTAAAGAAGTGCCAATTAAGGGTACAATTTCTTTAAGCAGCCTAGTTGGGATGGGGTCTAACAGACAGGTTGATGACTTCGATGAAGAAATTATAGAAGTTAACTGATGAAGACTGACAGCAGAGAAACACTCCAAATACACATCTAAGTTTGCACCAGTCAAAGTGTCTGATGTTGGAGAGCCTGCGATACCTATTGAGGGCATTTGGTGACTAATTTTCTCTCTAATAGTAATAATTTTATTATAAAAGAAGTTCATGAAGTCATTGCTACTTAAGTTGATGGGGATACATGGCTCAATAGAGCTGTGACTCTCTGTCAGCCTGGCTACAGTGCTGAAGAGGAACCTGGGGTTGTTTTTATTTTCTTCTATTAGTGCCGAGTAAAAGGCTCCTCTGGCATTACGGAGGGCCTTTCTATAATTTTTAAGATTATTTTGCCATATTAAGCGATTTTCTAATAAATTGGAAGCGCGCCATTTCCTTTCTGATTTCCTTGTTTCTTGTTTTAATTGACGGGTTTGTTGGTTGTACCACGGTGCTAGTTTCCTATGTTTTATTATTTTCTGTTTTCTAGGAGCGATAGAATCTAATGTTGATTGTAGAGAGCCTGCAGCACTATTAACAAGATTATCAATTTGGGAGTGACTAAAGTTAATATAGGACTCCGTTATATTCAGATATGGCATTGAATTAAACACTGATGCAATTTCCTCCTTAAATTTAGCTACAGCACTGTCAGATAGACATCTGCTGTAGGAAGTTTTGCTTAATGGCTTATAGTCAAATAATAGAAATTCAAAAGTTATTAAATAATGATCAGATAGGAGAGGATTATGTGGAAAAACTATTAAATGTTCAATATCCATGCCATATGATAGAACAAGGTCAAGAGTGTGATTAAAACAATGGGTTGGTTTATTCACACTCTGACAGAAGCCGATTGAGTCTATTAATGAGGTAAATGCGTTACTAAGGCTGTCATTTGTAACATCCACATGGACATTAAAATCACCTACAATAATTACTTTATCTGATTTAAGAACTAAACTTGATAGAAACTCTGAGAATTCAGATATAAAATCAGAGTACGGTCCAGGAGCGCGGTACACTATAACAAATAGGACTGGCTCCAGTGTTTTCCAGTTTGGGTGAGAAAGACTAAGAACAATGCTTTCAAATGAATTATAATTTAGTTTTGGTTTAGGGTCCATTAAAACCCCCGAGTCATATATAGCTGCTACTCCACCTCCTCGGCCTGCGCCTCGGGGAATGTGAGTATTAATATGACTGGGGGGGGTGGATTCATTTAGGCTAACATAATCCTCATGGGACAACCAGGTCTCAGTAAGACAAAGCAAATCAATATCATAATCTGATATTAATTCATTCACTAGAACAGCTTTGGATGACAGAGACCTGATATTTAACAGTCCACATTTAATTCTTTTATTTTGTGCTACTGAGGAGTTGGTTTTAATTTTTATTAGGTTTTCATGGTTAACTCCTCTTGTTTTTATTTCTTTACATAATGTAGGCGGTCGGGGGACAGACACAGTCTCTATGGGGTGGTGGGTGGGGGACTGTACTAGAGGAAGCGCAGAGAAGTGTGTTAAACAGCAACTCTGCTTCCTGGTCCCAACTCTGGACTGTCAGGTTTTAGAAATAAATTGCATCATATTCCTGGATAAGAGAGCCGCTCCATCCAACGTGGGATGGATGCCGTCTCTCCCAATCAAACCAGGTTTTCCCCAAAAAGGCTTCCAATTATCAATGAAGCCCACATGGTTTGCTGGACACCACCTGGACAGCCAGCGGTGGAAGGACGCCATGTGGCTATACATGACGTCACTGGTCACATTGGGCAGGGGTCCAGAGAAAACTACGGTGTCCGACATTGTTTTGGCGTATCTACACACCGATTCCACATTAATTTTAGTGACCTCCGATTGGTGTAATCGGGAGTCATTACCGCCGACGTGAATAACAATCTTATGATATTTACGTTTGTCTTTAGCCAGCAGTTTTAAATAGGATTCAACGTCGCCCGCTCTGGCCCCAGGGATACATTTGACTATGGCCGCTGGCTTCGCTAACTTCACGTTTCTGACTATAGAAGAGCCAATAACCAGAGTCTGCTCCTCAGCGGGTGCGTCGCTGAGTGGGGAAAACGTATTAGAAACGTGAATGGGCTGGTGGTGAGCCGTGGGCTTCAGTGGGTTGCCGCTACGCTTCCCCCGGACAGTCACCCACTCTCCGTGGCTTCCCGGCTGCTCGGGGTCTACCGGGGGACGGCTAACTAGGGCTACCGCCGGCCGGCCCGCACAGACTACCGGAGACGGTGTGGTGCGGTACCGGGCCTCTAAGTCACTAATCCTCACCTCCAGCGCACTAAATAAACTACATTTAATACAGGTACCATTATCACTAAAAGAGGTGGAGGAGTAACTAAACATTTGGCACACTGAGCAGGACAGAGGAGCAGAGGAAGAGGGAGAAGACATCGCTAACTGCTAATGCTTAATGTAACTAGCGTGTGAAGACTTAAAATAGCGACTTGTCGCTATTTTAAGTTTAAATGTTTAAGCGGGTAAATAACCGCTGTAACGAGTAAAACAAATGTATATTTAGCGTTCACCGACAGCTACAACACCAAACAGTGTACACACAGAGCAAGAGGTAGACCGGAAATGAGTCGATGCTTACCGCAACAGCGGTAAGCAACATGTCCACGCTTACACTCGATCGATGCCAGATATGGCTAGCCCAGTCCCCATTCTCCGAAACATAGGAGGGCTCTCCGAACACTTCCGGTGAGGCCAGGACGGATGTTTGGTCCCGCCGCCCAGCAAGCCCTAGAACGCAGTGTTCAGGTTACCCAGGCTAGGCAGCAGTTTGCAGGCCTGCGTAGGGAACCTCCAGTGAGGTGGAGGCCTACAAATTTAGGGTTTTCAACCACCACCTGACCCTAGTGGCCAACACAGAATATTGCAGTCCTCTGAGCAGTTGTTTTGTGCTCCTGCCCCAATTCAGCCGTTGTTCACAACACCAAGGACCCAGACTAGTGGGCGCCGCCCCTCCAGGACCATTTGAGGTTGTGGAGGCAGACAGTGACAGGCTAAGGTCGGCCGTCGGATGCTTCTCGAGGCTGCATCTCAGCTGCTGGGAAGCACTTGTCTCGGCCCCTGGGTATATACTACACTGTCCCAGGGTTACAATCTACAGTTCCGACGCCGACCTCCAAGATTCTGTGGTGTCAGGGGCCACAGGGCCACAGTCAAAGACCACAAGAGGACCAAGGTCCTGAACCAGGAGTTGATCGAGCAGATACAGCAAGACGAACAACAAGGAGGATTTTACTCCACATACTTCAATATTCTAAAGATGGACGGCGGGTTTTCGCCCCATCCTCGATCTAAGAGGGTTGAATATGTTCTTGAATGTCCTCCGATTTCACATGCTGCGCATGGCAGAGGTGTTACAGGCCGTTACACAGGGAGACTGGTTCACAAGCATACACTTGAAGGATGCATATTTTCACATACCAATCGCCCCACAGCACAGACCACTCCTCCGCTTTACCTTCCAAAGGAGGGCATACCAGTTCAGGGTGCTACTGTTCGGACTGTCACTGGCCCCTCGGGTCTTCACAAGGTGCATGGCAGCCACTTTGTCCCCACTGCAGGCAGGGGGAATGGGTATCCCTACTAGGACTGCTAGTCCAGAGACTTTTGGGCATGCTCACGGCAGTGGCAGCAGTGGTACCTTTGGGCCTCCTTTCTTTACGCCCCTTTCAGATTTGGCTGAATGGCACAGGAACAGGCTGGTAAGGGTAACAGCCCAATGTCTTATTCCTCATGAGATCCAGGCAGATTCTGCAGGTTTCACAACATCCCCATCTGGCAAGCTTGAGGGCAATGCACCTTCCAGGCATGTTGAGAGGGCCAGAGACACTTTTAGCTGCCTGTGACAAGGCAGTAGTTGAGCACCATCCATAAACGCTCTCTATGCCAATAGGTGGAAGCTTTTTGCCAGTTAGTGCGATTCACAGGGAGAAAAACCGGACTGATGTGCGATACTGGTTATATTAAGGTTCCTGGAGTCAAGGCTTGAGACTGATCTGTCAGCCTCTACAATTAAGGTGTATCTAGCTGCCATCACCACCAGCCACATCAAGGTGGATAGTAAGACCATTGGGTCATGAGTTCAGTGATTGATGCCACCACGGTTGAGAACTGCACCATCCTGGGACCCACTGGTGCCAGGGATTCTGTCCCAGCCCCTATTTGAACCTCTTTGCCAGACAGATTTAAAATGGCTGTCTTTTAAAATGGCCCTCCTACTGTGAGCTCCATGCATCACACTCCTGTCATTCCTACCTAAGAGGCTGCCAGCTGGTTATATGAACCAGCCTTTTAGTTTGGCAGCATTTGAGCCTCCTTTACAGAAGAGCAGGTAGGAGGGTGCCCTGTCCGAGCCCTGAGGTCCTATGTTGACAGGAATGCTGTGTTTCGGCAGTCTGATGCATTGATTGTATGCTACGCAGGAGTAATCAACAGTCATCTCATCAACTCCTCGACAGAGCTCTTAAGGAGCTAAGTATGTCTTCCTTGTGATCTGTATAGGTCATCGAGGTGCTAATGCACTGCCTCTTGTGGTCAGAAAGAATTAAACAGAACCTTAGTTACATTCATAACTCTCGTTTAGAGTGAGGGCTAGTAGAAATTGTCTCTGGGCCAGTAGGTTTCAGACCCAGTGGCAAGAAATGTTAAGGTTGAACCCTGACCTGGTTGTCCTCCAGGGTCTCGATCAGGGTCTCGTCTGAGAGCAGCAGGGGCAGCTGTGTCCTGTTGTGGGGCTCGTACTGGAACTGCATGCCTGGGGGACAAATATGTTTAATATGGCCAGGAATAGTAGACAAGGATCGTATGGAAAACAGCGTTCCATCCTGATGATTGGGGCTACTCATCTGACTACACTTATCACCCTGCCTACAAAACATGGACTTCAATAATGTGAAACATTTCATAACATTTATTAACATATTTCATAAATGAGCATATGAGCATATTTCCATATTTCCATCAACATCAGAGTCCTGCTTCATATGCCTGTTGTAAAAAAATATTCACTCCGTTTCCGGGTTTTGCGTTCTCCAGTGTTCCGATTTGGAAAAAATTATGTCAGTGGTCCAACATCTATGCAAATTGTTTGCGGATATGCCACATCACAACCCACGTATGAAGCATATTAGAAACTAATCCACGTATTGACATTTAAATGGGTTAGACTCTTTCAAGGGCAGCAACTCTGCTTTGTTAAAAGTGTGTGGCAAGTCGACAAGCGTAGTTAATGTGGTTGCCGATAAACTTTACATCCAAGTGTCCGGGGGGAACACACCTGTCCAGGTGGCGTTGAGCTCAGCCAGGACCTTCTCCATGCCCATCTCCTTTACTGCCTTGTCCACGATGCCCCGAACCTCCTCCTCGAAGCAGTGCAGGTTCAGCTGCAGCAGGTCAGCCAGGGTTGTCTCCTGCTTACAGACATCACCTCGCTGCTTAGTCTACCACTTGATAATTCAAAGTCAGAAATCATTTGTGTCATAGATTTAACCATCTGTTACATAAAATGGTAATACACTTTAGTTTGGCGGTATGGTTCCACTCTTTTAGGGTGCTCCCTGCTGTAGGATTTAAAGCATGACATACTGATGTCAGATGCAGCATACCAACTGTAGCAACCAGCCGTCCGGTGTAGGAGTCACCCACGACTGCGTACTTTCCCGTCTGAGTTTCTCCGGGGGGGGTTGCCGGGTTTACGTCGGCTAAGACCGATGTTACACTTCTGACTGACTGCTGACTGACTGAGCAACGGTACCGTGAGTACCCGGAGTACATCTTGTACATAATCACTGTGATGGAATTGTGATTTCAGGCACTGTTATTTAACTTCTGATGTCCTAGTTTTGTGGGGATCCATGGTAAAACTCGGAATGGCCTTTTGAGTTGTTTTTTTCTTTAATATTTGTGAACTGGATTGAACTGAACTCTGTTGGGTTTGGGGAAATAACGGACTCTTACTGAGTGGAGTGAACTCTGAGACTGTAGGACGAACTCCACACATACACACACACCAATACTGTGTTTTGCTTGCCTATCTATTGACAGACTATTGAAAACTGAATTGAGTTGTGGACTATTTGTTTCGTAGTGCTGGTTTTTGGTTACGTATATTTCATTGCTACCTGCTATTGTCTTGTTTTGTATGGTTTGTCGGAACTGTATTCTTCCTATGTTATAATTATTATTTGTCAGACATGACTCTGACTGATACCCTGCAAAACCCTCCTATTAGATTCTGATACAGATACAGAATATTTGTAAATCCTGAAGCAAATAGTTTGTTTACTGTTAATTGTCAACTGCATATCCTCCCTATATAGTCCCTATGTTAGTCCCTGCATATTGTGGTGGTTACCTTATAGAGACTGATATGCTTATAAAATATACACACTGCATTATTGGTTTTGGTTATGATTTGTTATGTTTTGTTATGATTGATGAGAAACGCCTCTTTAGGGGCTGTCTATATATGGACTGTGATGCGCTATGGTGCCAGCTCTCAATGTTTGATTCCTGGTGTTTCACAATATAAAGCTCTGGGTGAATGCTCAATCTCCATTTATTTACCTCGACCTCGACAACATCCTTCATACATGGCCTGTGTTACTCACTGCGTTCCCTTTACACACAGCAGCAAACCAAGCGTTACTAAACGGCACACTGACAAATCCAATTCTGGGAGGGATAAAAAAAGGGATATTGAAACCCAGCATGCTTGGCAATTTCAAAACATGTTTGTGTGCGGAGCCTAAGAGTGGAGTGCAATAAAAAAAATCCCTTCCCTGTGATCGTGTTCACGGTGCAGAGCAAGGCTGGGAGAAGGCGTACGCTGATAAGCATGAGAGGACGTGAGAGTTAGCACATAATTGGGAAAAAAAACTACAAAAAGCACAAACATGGTTTATTTTCACCCTCTGGAGCGTTACCGCAAATAGACGGCAACACATCATGAGTGCTGTAGTAAAAAAGGACATTTACAGTTCACAACACACAAAATGTAGCATCAGAGCATGACAGGATAACTGCGCAGTTATCCGCCATCCAAAAGAGAAATGTGTAAAAGATATTCCCACAGATTACGGTACTACTAAATTGTATTGTATTGTATTGTGTTCGGTTGTGTAGTATTGTATGTTTTACCACAACATTGTTGAATACTTGATCCTGATTGGTCAATAATTTTCCATTATTTTTCAATAACGGGACACCTCTGCCTTTTAGCAGTTCAGAATAAATGCACTACAAATCCAACATTAACAACAAAAGTCAAACGCAACTATTCACCAGATGTTTCCTTGACAACGCATACAAAATCTGCTCAAAGTAGGCTACCGCGGAAGAATATTTTAAGTTTTTAGTTTTTAGTTTATTAATAAAGTCGATAAAAAACAATAACATTATAGATTAATGTCGCTAATATCTAATCATTGTCGGTAACTGTGGTATAAGCGGACCACTCCAGGGTGTCGTTGTGGTTTATTCCTTATGTATTCTATTGCACTACGTTGTATGGTATTGTTTTGTGTTGTCAATGAGTACAACATCAGAACCTGGTCCATGGTGAACCAGACTCCAGTGTATTGTATTTTATAAAACAGATAGTTAGGGTCCTTGATTCTGAGTGGCTTGAAGCTGTTGACTTGTGCTTCCGCATAACAAATCATTTTTAGTATTAATGCGCCCGTATGCTTAAGCCTGTATGCTAGCTTGTGTTGCTTGGCAACTGTTTAGCTGTCTTGAAGAACTATATTGTTTGGCGGAAAAAGGATGATTTGTTTTCAATACATGATAGCATTTTATGTGTGTGGAGTGTGTGTGGTTAATAGCTGGTTTAAGCAGCTATCAACCACAGGATAAACCAGCACACTCAGGAGAGAGCTCTGTCATGACAGGTGGCATTTAACACCTGCTCTGGCTGTACCATCTTGCCAACTCTCCAAGAAACTCGCTTTATTCAACAACCCCGGCCTCTCGTGGCTTATTGCTTAAGTAATGTATTGTCAGTGAGTACGAGAGCAGAACCTGGTCCATGGTGAACTGGACTCCGGTGGCGTCCATCAGCTGGCGCCAGTGGCGGGCGCGTACAGCAGGGTTCTGCAGCTCCGCCACGACCCGGAGAGAGGTGAGGAGGTCCTTCACCCTCCCGTCCAGCCCTGTGAAGGCCTCCCACGCCCTCACCTGCAGGGAGACACGTGATCCGGGGTCAGCTCTGACGATGAGAGCTTCTTCATGAAGAGCAGAGAGGAGTATGACACCAGTACATCCACTTCATATAGATAGATAGATGGATGGATAGACGGATAGACTGATCTAAATATCCATCTTGCTTTCTTCTGCAATATTTCTTAAAAAGTAATTAATTCAATTAAAATGAATAATAAATAATAACATTTATAATCATAATTAATAATAATACAATGCATCAATAACACATTTCTCATAAAATAATAAACAGACTTCAATATTATCTCTAATTGCAATGAATAATACTTTAAACCGAACAATATATTATAATATATATATATATGAAAAATAATGTCTGAATAAAAAGAGCAAAATTGAGAGAGTAAGATTTTTAAGCTCAACAACCAAAAAAAACTCCCCTCTCTGCTCCCTCCCTCCCTCCGTTTCTTCAACATTTTTTCACGCACCTGTGATTGACAGGCAAGATGGATTCCCTGAACCAATCAGGGAAGACATGCCCTGATTGGTCAGAAATGAGCCGGGAGTGGTCTAAAATCAAAATTGGCTCATACAGAGGCAGGCGCAGTCAAACTCGAAACAGGCTATGGCATTTCTATCCAATTACAATCAAATAATATCTCTTAAATCTTACCTACAGCACCTTTAAAGTTCTATGTGATGCATACACTGGTGGCAATGAGTCTCCTCTGTGGGGACAATAGAAATCTGATCTGAATCTGCACCTCCTTGTCCAGGCCCCGGATCTCCTTAGCATAGCGCTTGCACTCCATCTCCATGTCCTCCACCTGGATGTCTCGCCAGGGGGCTGTCCTCCACGCACTGATGCTGGAGTCCACCGCCGCCATCATGTCCCACAGCTCCTTCAGCAGAACCACCTCCCGCCTGCAGGGGGTAGCGTGGGGAAATACAGACAGCGAATGACACATGAAGCAACATAAAAAGTAAAAAAAACTGTTTAAAGGTCCAGTGTGTAAGATTTAGTGGCATCTAGCGTTGAGGTTGCAGATTGCATCCAACTGAATGGGATTACACACTAATTAATTAATAATTATGAATATTATATTCAATTTGTGCCAAGTCTGTTCCGCTAGAAGCCACTAAATTCTACAAAATGCACCATACAGAATGTATTCATGTTTGCGTTGTTTGTCTTGAGTGACCTCGGGTGATGACATGACAATTTATATAATGAAATTGATATAAGTAACTGGCAATTAAGTGAAGCATGCTTATAGTGCTTCTGATGATTTCATATTTTAACATAACACAGAACGTTGATCTCCTCACAACTCTCCTCAAGATCCATGACATGAATCATAACATAAAGAAAATTAAGATAAGTGTTTTCTCTACGATGGGATGGAGAGCGCCTGGTGGGTCACCTGCACTGCCGGAGCTGCCTGTAGTCAGACACGGTGACCTCGAACAGACCGGCTGACTCCACCAGTGACGACATCACCGCCTCCCTCTCCTGGATCTGCCGGTGGGAGGCGTCCAACATCTGGTATGGACTCTTGCTGTCGAACCTGCAACAGTATGCATCAGTGTGTGTGTGTGTGTGTATGTGTGTGTGCATGGACCCAAATGAATGCACTAGAGCAGGGGTCGGGAACCTTTTTTGCCTTGAGAGCCACTTTTACAAAAAAAAAAAAAAAAAATCTCAGAAGAGCCACATAAAGACGGTTACAAGCAAAAGTTTGGATATTTAACTTACATAGGATATGTTGCTGCAAATTGTGCATGGTGAGTGTCGAAGTGGCGGTTAACATTGCATCATTTCCACTGGCGTAACAACATGATGATAGGCCCCGGTGCAAATGTTTTTTTTGTTTTTTTTTGTGCCCCCGCGGTTGTTGACGGAGGGGGGGGGGGTGCTGCGCGATTGTTGCCGGAGGGGGGGGGGGGGGGCTCTCCCCCTGGGCCCCGGTTGCACCGTCGATAGTTACGCCACTGATCGTTTCATGGACGCAATTTTCTCATTACATAACAGACAGATCGCACTTCCAGCTCTTTCCACGAACGCAATCTGTCCAATCGGGCTGAAAGTTGCGGACTTTCTTTTCGGGCTTTTTCCTTTTTAACATTTTGATTAGCGCCAGGGGTGGACTGGCCATCGGGGCCGACGCACATCTTTGGGCCGGCCCAGGACTGTCATAAAAATTAAAAATAAAGTAATTTGGCCCAACCGGAGGCGGTGTGTTACGATCGCGTTACTCAGATAGACTGTAACTGCCTATTTGCCACGAAGCCTTGTCATATAGGGCCAGCGTGCGTGTGTGTGTGTGTACGTGTTGGGAGAGTCGGGTTGACTAAAAAAAATACGGTTTTCTCCGAATGTAATGACGTGTTTCAATCGACACAGCTCTCCCCTAGTATTGACTGTTATTTTAGCATTATATTAGGGTAGACCTAGTCTGATTCCTTGATTACATTTTTTTCCCCCCTCAACTAATTTCGTCCGAGAGCCCCGGCCGTCGGCAAAAGAGCCACATGTGGCTCGCGAGCCATAGGTTCCCGACCCCTGCACTAGAGATACATAGTTACGTACATAACCGTAGGCACTATAGACACTGTGTGTGTGTCTGTTTGTGTCTCTGTCTGTTTGTGCACGGGCGTGTGTGTGTGTGTGTGTGTGTTTGCGTGCGTGCCTGTGTGTGTGCCTGTACATGTGCCTGCGTTTAGTATATAAATCCACTTCTCTCACCTGCATCCAGAGACTTGGATATATACACACAATTACACATGTTCATATTCCAATCGGAAAAGCAGCATGCTCACACACACACGTAATATAAAGGAGGCCCTATTCAGCCAACGACAGCCCATAATAGCTGATTAAGCCAAAGCCGCACGTTTCCAGGCCCGACTTGGCTGCCGCTGTCGCAGGGTCCCCACCGCTAACCACACGCTGCGACGATTAGCAGCGACTTCCACGACATTAATGAGAAAATAATCGCCGGGTGATTAAGAGACCAATTATGCACATAACTAATATGACAATTTAGCATTATGACAACGCATCCTTGCACCTATGAATTAATTACCACCAGGCCGAGATTCAATTAGCCGCATGCCTGTCGCCAGGGCCTCCAGATGATAACGTGCTGTTGACTGATGTGAAGGGGAAGGGTGACATTTACACCACTTGTCCTTTGACAGAAAGCCCTGTCACGTGCCGAGGGGAAAACAGCTCAAGATGCTGAATGTTACGGTCTTTAAAATCACAATTTGTCCGCACCACATTTTCATTCTTCATTCTTCCCCACTGCACCACAGACACTAAACTCACACACGCCTTCTTCCCTCAAGATTATTCCCATACTACATTGGACTTTATGTGGTTACGTTTGTTGTGGCATGTCTGTATTGAGTTATGTGTTGTCTTCCACTGATATGTTTTGTTGTTTTGTGATGTACTTGCTGGTGTACAAAAAGATGTTCACCAGCCTTGGCTGTGTGGAGGTCATTAAAGTTTTGAATTGAATTGAACTGAATTTCATTTAAATCAACTGACTTCAATTAGAAAATTGCAAATTCGATTCAATTCAATTCAATAGAAAAGTCTTTCCAACACAAACAAACCTGAAGGGGCCGTTTTTGCGGAAGTCTTCACGGAAGGCGTGCTGCTCCACGTCGAAGGAGGCGCACTTCCTGCGCAGGCCGGCCACCTCGCTGGCCTGCAGTGGTGCCACCTGCTGTTTGACCGCCACCGCCTGCTTCTTCACGTTGAGCCACTTCTCCGGTAGCTCCTGCAGAAACACACAGAGAGGCAAGATTAGTGAGGGCCTGGGATAGAGGGGGGGGGGGGGGGGGGGGGGGCTGATGATGGATCGACGGGTGGGCAGGTGGGCGGGCAAGGACGCAGGTTTGAGTGACATCTTTGATGATAAGGATCAAAGCACAAGAAGAAAATGCTAAGCCATGAACTGAAGCCGAGATGATGGATAAGAGGGGAAAAAGTCATCAGTCATCGTCAAAGTCCGGACTCTGGACCAAACCACAACTGTCTCCGGACTCTGAGCAAATTATACTTTTCATATGTACTATTATTTGTGACATGTTGTATTATTACATCGCCGCAATGCAACAAGTCAAAATTCTCCACTTTCTCCACTGCAAGCGCTCCGAATGTCCGACTCCTCCACTGTCTGCGTCCATCCCATCATCTCCATGACAGCAGGAATTTAAACAGTGATGTAAGGGACGTCTACAGCGTCCGCAAAACATTCCCAACGGATTGCCGTACGGTAGTAGTGTGACACGGCGTTGGGCTCATTGAGAGTTGACAGCGCAGCTACGGTAGTTTCGCCAGCAGTTAGCTAGAAGCCTAGATTTCGAATGTGAATCAATGTAAAATGGCATGTTCAAAAGTGGCCAGCAAATGAAAAGTCGACAGTGAAAATCGGCAATTCAAAGGGGAATGGATTGAAAAATATGCATTTATCCTCCATCCAACGAGCACCAAATCGGTGTGCCTAATATGCCAAGAAACAGTAGCTCTTGTGAAGAAAGGCAATTTGAATGATCACTATGTCTTATTGAAAACATTTTTTGTGGACCTTGAAGATTTGTTTTTGAGTACCCCTGATCTACATTATATAAATTGCAGGAGGAGGAAATTCCTTCAGATTCAGATAGTAGCAAAAATAATGGAGTGACTGATAGTTTTGTAAAAATAAAATATATTGGACATGTCATATTGAATGTAAACATTAACATAAAAAAGAAAAGGTACGGTGGTGGATTTTTTTTGGCCGCTGTGTTTTGTTGTGACGTTTCTTCCCAAATCTTTCTACCCTTTTTTCATCCGCACAAGGACGCGAGAGAAATTCACGTGTAAGTACATTGCATTGCTAGCTGTATATATCAGAAGCCGATCTTCTTCAGTGTTCACTTCACAGGCATTCAATTATTTTATCTCGCTCTTTGAATGGCGACTGCGTCCGAAGAGTGCGTGCACGAGCCTTGGACGTAAACTGCGACTTCATCGAACCATTGACACATATGTGACATTGTGTAGATACTGTAGAAACACAACTTTTATGTAATCAAATCGCGGGGAAAATCCGCCACTGTATCTTTAAAATACAAGTCCCAAAGCGAGTCCCAGTCATCAAGCCTTACCTCCAACTGTTTGTAAACCACGTCCGGCAGCTCCTGCTCATACACCCTCAGCAGAGTGATGGTCTGCTGCAGGGGCTCAAACATGGCGTCCGCCGTGCCCTGCCTCTCTTTGACCGCCAGCAGGTGACCCATGACCCCCACCAGGCCACCGTAGTCGCCCTCCTCCACCCGCTGGCTCAGCCCTGCCCCGGCCAGGCTAACGAACTCCTGCAGATCTGACAGACTGCACCAGGAGCGATGTCACCGTATACACACATCCATTATTCACCACTACATTATGGGATGTGATTTGACTTGTTTTGGTACAGAACTGTGCTGCTGGAGTACAATTTTAAGCACATCACTCAAGGTATGTGTAGTTTGAGTAAATCCTTTTTAGGGGTAATATAACTGAATATTTGTTGTAAATACGTTTTACTCGTGCACATTTACCTGCATCACCATGAAGTAGTAAGTTTGGACAGACTGTGTGTCTTTGAGCTTATGGTGTTGAATATGCCAACATACTTATGCATACTAGTGCTATATTAAATATCCAGATAATTTAATACATCAAGATTAAAATGTTGAACAGAAGATTTTCTCTTAAAGATTCGATTCTAACAAGGTTAATAGGAGTCCTCTTGGTATCTAGTATGCATGGTGAAAATATTATAAAATATTGGTCAATTGGGTTTACAGCATCAGTACCTGCTGGTGACGTGGTCAATGAGGTGCTGTTTGAACATGAAGCTCCACTTCTTGATGATGTTGAGCAGGGCGCTCCTAAACGCCCGGCCGTCCACCTTCATCCACCCCTGGAACACACACACGGGCTCCAGCGCATGCACCTCCTCATAGATCTGCTCGTACCTGGTGACACGAAGCAGAGGGCAGAGATGTTCAGCACCTCGGGCAGGCAGAGACAATCAGGTTCAGTTTCTTTTACAAAGCCCTTTAATCTTAATTACGATCTCCTAGGGCTTCACTGCACCCACATTCAAAGAAGATATGACCACACGCTCCTTAACCTTTAGCCCTCAGATGGGCACGTAAAACCCTCTGATCAGATTTAGAGAGAGAGAGCGATGACTGCCCCTTTAACAATGCAGGAGTGCTGAGGCAGAAGACAAAGGTTAGGGTTATGAGGCGGAGGGCGCTTTCAGCCCACAAAGACCATGAAGGACAAGGGTGTAGGTGAATAATGGAGTGGAAGTGAAAGACAGAGTCATACAGTTAGTGTGAGCTTGGAACTACCAATTACAACGGCACTCTGATACAGCATACCGAGATTAGAGTGGACCCTTTTGAGAGCCATCTTATGTAACCAATATCTAAATTGTTTGTTGCTGTGTTTTCAGTAAGCCGGGGTCAGTGTTGTAGTACTCGAGTCCGGGACTCGGACTCAAGTCCGACTCGTGAGCTAAATTTAGAGACTTGTGACTTGACTTGGACTCGAGCACTGAATGACTCGAACTTGACTCGGACTCGTGCATTAGGGACTCGAGAATTAAGACGAGGACTCGACTTTTTTTTTTAATGTCATTAGGCTATACTTGTAATATGCCATTATTCTATAATTTGGTATATGATTAGTGCAAGGGAATGTTACTGCTTCATGTCATACATCACACGTAACTAAGTTAATAACATAACTAACATAACGTAATTACGTAACTACTTAAATAACCCACACAGCAAAAGGACTCCGCGACGGATCCACCGCGGAGTATCGCGGCTTTCGGAACGGATCCGCGAAACGGACCCGTATCGGGGTCCACTTGCACGGCGCGTTGGATCCGCTACGGAGGTGGACCGCGGACCCGCCGTGGCTCATAACCATGTTATGAATAGCTTGAATAGCATGAATAGCTTAAGCTATTCATGATAGAAGACATGGTTATGTATGTGCAAATAAAGCACATTAGATTTGCATTTCTGAGTTATTATTAAGAGGACAGGACAGTAGTTATGAGCACTAGAGTGAGTTAAAAACAGTAAAATACATATGAAAGTTCATAGCTGCCGCCAGTAGGACGCGCCTATGAGCTGCGGCACAACAGTTATGTTTTTTTGTAACAACATGTATGCTTACTTTAGTGCTGACTCGGACTCGACTCAGACTCGACTCGGACGCGATGTGGATCAATAGGGACTCGAATCGGACTTGACTTGTATGAGTAGTGGACTCGACTCGGACTCGACTCAGATTTTTTTTATGACTTGGACTTGACTCGGACTCGTACACTGGAGACTCGAGCCTGGACTCGGACTCGAGGCATAGTGACTCGACTACACTGGGTATAGCTTTTGCAATATGTCACTGTTTTTCATCAGGATAACTCTCCATAACCATAAGATGCTTTTTACAATTTATACAGACAAGTTTTATGATTTCTATATTATAAAACATTATATTGTTATCTACTATTATACAAGTTCTCTACAGGTACACTTCAGCAACAGAAAATAAATTCAGACACAAATCTATGGAAACGATTTGAAATAGTGTTGCAAATGCCATGCAGGTATAAACAGGCTTCATAAAGACATACATGAACATGAATTCAAAGGAAAATAAATTAATGGCACGCACACACACACACATACACACACGCGCGCGTGATTTCGTCCTACCCACCCGTCCACCTGCTCCCTGAAGCTGTCCAGTGTGGGGGGGGTCATCTCCAGGAGCCCGTCCTCACCCTGACCCTCCGCCTCCTGAGCCGCGAGGACGTGGCCATACAACAGGAAGCTCCTCATGAACTCCTTCTTGTCGTCAACATACAGGTAGGCATAGCGGTCCAGGGAGTTGCGGAACTCGCAGCACGCCACCATGACGTTCTGGACGCGCTCCATCAGCAGCTGGCGCATGTCCGTCAGGTCGGCCATGTCTTCCATGTCAGCCTGCAAGTGAGAGAGGAGAGTAGCAGCATAGCATCGCATCTATGACAGTAGAGTAGCAGCATAGCATCGCATCTATGACAGTAGAGTAGCAGCATAGCATCGCATCTATGACAGTAGAGTAGCAGCATAGCATCGCATTGATGAGAGTAGAGCAGCAGCATAGCATTGCACAGTATTATATAGCATCGCATTTATGAGAGTAGAGAAGCACCGTAGCACAGTAGAAGCACAGTATAATATAGCGTAGCATAGCATTGCATCAGTATGAGTCAATAGTAGAGTAGCAGCATAGCATCGCACAGTTGGGGGGGGGGGGGGGGGGGTAAATCGATTCATTAAGTATCGCATTTTTTTGTTATTTTATTACCTGAATTGATTTTAGGTTTTTTCAAACAGTATCTTTATTGTTTTCACATGTCAATGCCGAGTTCACACTACACGATTTTAGGCCGATTTTCCGCTCGCCGACAAATTCTGGAGCTCACCGACAAAAAACCCAAATCAGAGGCAAATTGCCGTCAGTCACGGCTCGCAAATCGGTACTCGACCGCTATGTGTGAACTACCAACGATGCGATCAAGTGACTCCCCAATGCCTCGCCGACGTCTGCCAGAGATCTAGCAGGCTAAATATCTGGGCATGTCAGCGACTGGCAGTGAGTGCGTCGTCTACTACAGAGCGAGGCGACATGTGCTGAGCAGAAACCCGCAAAACCTGGGGGAGGAACTGTAGCCCAGCAATTCCTGTTTCGGACGTCATTTCCCGTGTCACTTCTCGCGTCACTTCTTGCGTGTGTTTGTGATAAAACGTACTTTGGAGACCAGAGACACTCATTGAGGATTTCTCCTGGTGAAGGATCATGTAGTGTGTGACCCCCTGTCACCAATCAGTCATGTAGTGTGAACAGCACAACGACTGAAAGCCTCACGATTACAAGACAGCAAGTCATGTAGTATGGACGGTACAGCGATCTTACGACTTTCAAAATCACGTAGTGTGTCAGTGGCTTAACCTTCCCTTAAACCCTCCCAGTATATCAATGATGCTGCTGAAATAAAAGTCAGAAAGTCTAACTGTGATGTGATGTGCATTGTTTTTGGAAATATGCCTCAGTCTCTAGAAGTCTCTAGAAGTGTATGATTCAACTTTTTCCCATGGTCTATTGTTAAAAAAGTAAACAAAAATCACAATAAATCCCAATTTCGAATCGCTATCATGATACTTAAAAATCGGAATACATATCGAATGGGCACCCAAGTATTGTGATAGTATCGAATCGATTCTTGAATGTTGTTTTCATTTAAGACCATTAAGGCAAACATTCCTTGTTTTAAGTGTTCTTCAAGGTCTTCAAGTAATAAATGGAAATATATTTGTCTCCCTTTTTTTTTTGCTGATCCGAAAAATTATCTGACCCTTGATTCAGAACCGTGATCTGATCCGAACCGTGAGTTTTGTGATCCGTTGCACCCCTAGTCGATAGTAGAATAGCACCATAGCATCGCACAGTATAATATAGCGTAACATAGCATTGCATCTATATGAGTCAATAGTAGAATAGCACCATAGCATCGCACAGTATAATATAGCGTAACATTGCATTGCATCCATATGAGTCAATAGTAGAATAGCACCATAGCATCGCACAGTATAATATAGCGTAACATTGCATTGCATCTATATGAGTCAATAGTAGAATAGCACCATAGCATCGCACAGTATAATATAGCGTAACATTGCATTGCATCTATATGAGTCAATAGTAGAATAGCACCATAGCATCGCACAGTATAATATAGCATGGCCTAGCATAGCATCTATGAGTGAAGAATAGAGTTTCAGCATAGCATCACATAGAACATTATAGCACAGCATAGACTAAAACAGCACAGAGTCGGGTACCTACCATGTAGTGAGGGAGGGTGGAGTGCTGGGCAAGGCGGGCGATCAGGGCGGAGGTCCGGTACACGTCGTTGACCAGACCTTCCACCAGCTCATAGAATCCGTCCCCAGCTCCCAGCTCCAGGGACGGGCTGAACACCATGTCTGGCACCCTGAGGTCCAGCTGGGCCTCGAACAGCGGGGCCACACCGGCCCTCTGGTCTGCAGAGAGAAGAAGAAGAAGAAGAAGAAGAAGAAGAAGAAGAAGAAGAAGAAGAAGAAGAAGAAGAAGAAGAAGATTCTAGATGGGACTGGGATGACCTCACTGATACTGATCTATAATTCCTCAGTCTGAGACATGTTTTAAAAACATTTTTGGTCAGCAAACTGAAAGACTGTCTCTTAATGGACCCACTAATTATAAATGATGAATGAATTTGTGATATGATCAAAATGTGTCATCGAGCACTACATCATCAGTAATTTAAAAACTGTCATGTTCAACTATCTGTGAGAAATTATTTGTTCCAGTGAGTTATGAGTGAATAGATTCAAGGATCATGTCATTGGTTGACCACTGACCTTTCACCTGAGTCAAAGTCATCAATCAAAGGTATACATAAAACGGTCCCTCATTCTTTCTAAAACGTCCCTTAAAAAGACTAATTAGGTTCTAATGAAGTGACAATATTTAATTAAAATGTAATTACTTAATAATTGATGTACTTTAACACTAAACATATTTCCATTATATTAAGCTAGATATTGCACCTTCCCTCAGTACTGGATATGGCAACATAATTGTATAAATAATTACACCTTTGAGTTCAACTCTCGTTTTCATCTGCTGCATTCGTCTCCATAGCCCTGTATACATGAAGCTAACGCGACAGTTTCTGTTGTTTTATTCATGTATTGTACCACTTTGTGTGGAAAATGTATTCTTCAGTCCTACTTCAAGGTAGTTAAAATATAATAAGGTATACAATGTACCACTCTGTTGAAATAGTTCCTCGGTATATCTCAATAGTTATTGGTGTGTGACCCACCCAACAAACCTTGTTTGTCTTTCCAGAAGTGAGTAAAACAGGAAGTGCTGTTAGACCAATTGCCAAGCCCTTACAGAAAGTGACTCTCTCTCTCTATCGACAACATCATTTTTGTATTTAGTTTGCATAACTCCACATACCTTTCTAATTCCATCCATGCATTTACTACACTTCTGACCTCTGCACCATGCATCCTACCACCAGCCACCATTATCTATTTCAGTGGTTCTCTACTGGTCTAGCCTCAGGACCACATTTGTCATTAGTCATTAAGTCACAACCCAAAAACAAATATTTACCAATATTGTTAAAAACATTGAGCGAACAAAAAGCTGCACCAATTGGGGCTAAAATCCATGAAATAGCCATGGAACATGAATTAACATTGAAACTTTAGTTAATTCATCGGATTCTTTGCTAAGTTTAAGGTTTGGCATACGCTCTGCGACCCACTGAAAATGCCCTCGTCGTGACCCACCAGTTGAGAACCACTGATCTATTTCACAACATGAATGTCTCGGCCTGCAAACCTGTGTTGTCCAGGAAGAACTTGAGGGAACACTCGATGCAGTTGAAGAAGCCATCCAGCACCATGTCGTCCACGTACTCCACGTACGCCTTCCACTCATCTGAGTCCGGGTCGGCACCAAACAGCTCCCGGTTACTCTGAGAAATGACGAGAGGCATCTAATATTCAGCAACAAACACTGGGATCTGTATCATAATTAATAATGGTCATTGTAATAGCTGAATTAGACACTCATGTTGAACTCACAAAAGTTGTTGATTAAATAAACGTCAAACTCATTCAAATCTTATCTGAACAAAATATAGAAAATGTGAACTAAAGCATTTTAAACGGACATGACACAAAAGGTACATTGGTTAAAAATTGAAGCATACTTTTCACACAATCAAAAAACACAAACAGTCAAACAGCCAGCACCTTGAGCAGGAAGTGGATCTTCTCCCCAGAGGAGCGGACGAGGCTGTAGAATCTCTCCAGCCGCTCTGGCCTGTCCTCCATGGAGATCAGAGCGTCTCTCTTGGCCTCCCGCCGGTCGAAGATGGGACAGGCCCAGGAGCGCGTACAGCTCTGGACCTCGTCCACGTTGTCCTTGGCCCTCTGCAGCCGGCTCTCCAGGTCGCACACGCAGTCCCTCACATCCTGGATGTACTCCCAGATACCTGGGGTGGGGGAGGTGGTAGGAGAGAAGGAGTTACGATCATGCAGGGGATGTCGCAGTCAATTTTATTGACATATTTTTTTGATTTTTAACATTTTGTTGTTTTATTATTGTAATTGTAATTTATTGTCTTGCAAAATGTATATATATATTTTTTGTTTTTGTCATTTGTTTTAAATGTGTTATGTGAAGCACTTTGGGCTGTGTGTTTGCATGAAAGGTGCTATATAAATAAAGTTGAATTGAGTTGAGTATTAAGAAATAACTAGGAGTAGATGTTTCTGAATGTATTCAGAGAGGAAATCATTCTGAAGGTAGAACTAATAAAAGCACATGCCCTTGAAGACTTTCATCCCTGGCACAAACGAATGATAAAGAGGACAGAGATTGATTGGTGCTAAAGGAATGTGACCAATCTCAAAGCGTAATACAACACAAAAATACATAACGACAATCATTTCCTGATCGGTGAGTCAGGTGAAGAAAGACTCTCAGAAGAAAGACCCTCTCTCTCTCTTTCTCTCTTTATGTCTCTCTCTCTCTCCCTCTCTCTCCAAAACTAATCTTCCAGTAGGTTGAGACGAGCATGCACACAAAGCGCCGTGTGAGGATGAGGCTGAAGCGCAGCGTCTACTAAGCTTCAGAGTCGGGAACTACTCAGGATATTCTGAGAAGACCTCCGCCACCCAGAGGACACAGTAAAGAGCAAACAACAACATCTCATCCCCGTGCCACGAGCCCCGCCAGCTTCTCCTGGGGGAAGTGTCTAATTGACCATGCGTCAGTCCAATGACACGTCAGTGATTGAGCATCTCCTGGGTTCCCTCTGTTCCATCGCACAACCATCTTGAAATGCAGAGCCCCCCCCCGAGCCGTGCTAGCCGTTAATGTTCCTCCTCTTGTTAGTAGGGCTGGGCAATATGGAAAAATGTATTATTACGATAACTAAGGGGAATTTTACACGATATCAGTAAATATCACAATATGCTTATGAATTAAAAATATAATTCTAAACAGTAACAGGAATCGGACTAAAACTAGTTTTCCAAACCTCATATTTGATCATTTTAAGTGCATATCTTCTCATTGTAATTCATTTAGACTTTAAAACTGGGGTATCATGATAAGTCGATATCTTCATTTCATGACGATACAATACCATTCGATACTTTCCAACCACACAAACACACAAGACAACATTCGCCTTTAAATGACCTTCATGTGACATCAACTTATCTCCTCCCTTTAGACCAGTGATTTTCAACTGGTGGGTAGCAACCCACTTATGGGTTGCATTTTGAGTTGTTCCCAGAGCATATGCCAAACCTTAATCTTTAGAAAGAAGCCCATTAAATAACTAATGTTTCATGTTAATTCATGTTTCCATGGCTTACTATTTCATTGGTTGAAAGTTTAGCCCCAATTGTTGCAGCTTTTTGTTCGCTCAATGTTTTTTTGTTTTTCAATGCCTTCAGTACATGAAGGCATTGATTACTTATAGATTACTGCAATATTGGTACATATTTTTTTAATCTTTGTGTCGTGGCTTACTGAATAATGACACAAGTTGTTCCTGAGATGAGACCAGTTGAGAATCACTGCTTTAGACCACAAGGAAAACATGAGCTAAATCATGTGTTTGAGGAATGTGCTCATGCACACATAGGTACTCATGCACACGTATGTGCACTGGGGAACCATGAGAGCATGTAACACATACCTTGTTATCCCAAGAGGGAAAGAGGGCTTTGATATTTCTGGGAAAGACCAAAATTCAGTTTGACCATTGACCTTTCATAATGTCACTGCTTGACCGTAGACCTTTCATCTAGGTCTAAGTCATTTATCAAATGTGGACACATTTTGTACCCTGGTCACTCCGAGATGTCAGTTCTTAAAGAGACGAACTGGGTGAAATTAAAAACAGACTATATCAAATGACCGTGTATCTTAGTTGTGCAATATGATGCATTTTCAAGTAAAAGCAAAACAGGAATTTACCGCAGGATAAAATGCGGGTAGCGTAATTTGATCCTTCAGAATTTATCATGGAAACGTGAGAAAAACACATACACACACACATCAGTCATGTTGTATTGAAAAAAGGAAACTTGAATCTATCTCTTGCCCAGAATTACGTATTTAACAACAGACAAATGTCGAGAACTACGTCGTCGTTAGGTCAATTCTAATCTATTCAAGGTCAAAGACTAGCTATAGCACCAGACCTTCACTGTTCCAGTTCAGGCTCTCTTCTGCCCTTTTCAGCTGAACGTCCACGTCCTTCAGCTGGCGGTGAACCAGTGGGTACTCCACGTCTAGCAGGGAGGAGATCACCTGCAGGGAGACCAACATTATAATACATTTATATTTTGGGCATTTAGGAGATGCTTTTGGCGACTTATAATACATCACTGTCGGTACAGCAAGGATGTTAATAGAACAAATTTCTAAGTGCATCATAGTTGCTAGGTTGAGCTATCCTTTCTTCTGGTATACAGCATGGATAGCTAGGGTAAGATGCTATTTGATGCTAATACGCACCTTTATGTTTTGCCTTCTAATTCAATTATGTCTAATAATGACACACACTATATGCAGTATAGCATGATTTGACACTTTGTGCAACATGTACGTGAAATTGTAGCAAAGCAAACACAACGATCGGAAGCGGCGACCTTTGGGGACAATCGATGGGACAAAGTTCATCCTCTGTTAATGAATCCCAATACATTTCAAAAAACATGCTGCATTTTTTTCAAAATCTCTTTTTAAATGTCATATTTTGGAGGCTCTGGGCAGAATTAATTAGACTTTACATTTTAAACAACAACAGCACAAGGTTGTCGATACCTCTGTGAATGTTTCGGGTTGATGCATGTCTGACCTCTACACTCGTCTTGTTTGTGATATTGTATGTACATGTAATTGTTTCAGGGCTCTCCTGCCAAAGAGATTTCGATCTCAATGAGACTTCCTGATCAAATAAAAGTAAAAGAAAACACAAAAAACAACTGGAACCTTGTTGTACTGCCTGGCGATGAGTTCCAGGTTGGTGATGTACTGCTGCAGCTGCCCCCTGGTGGTGTAGATCTGCACTGCGGTCTCAGGGATGCTCTCCATCTGTGTGGCCTCCAGGTACTTCACCTCCCTCAGGACGGACACCAGCTGCAGACAATAGGGCTTGCCATCAGAATGCATCATGGGATTTCTTTGTTGGCGACACCATATTGAGCGGACTTAAGAGAGTTGTAGTACTGTAATATCCTAAATCAATGTAAATATACCGTAACCTAGGCTAATGAAAACTTTGTTTTGCGCTGTTTCGCATGAGCGACGCTGTGGCAGTTTCAAACACAACAATGTCTTCCCATAATGACAAATCATTTCACAATTAATTACGAAACAATGACAAAAAAAACATAACTACCAACATAATAACTAACATTACTATGCTCCTATGCTTCCAAAATGGAGGCGGTCACTGTGATGTGAAATTGCGATGCCTCGTGTATAAGGTCTCTATAGGAGGGGGACGGACAGATGGATGGATGGTAAACAGAGAGGGAAAAAAGTGTGTGGTTGGCCTGGCCTGACTCACACTGATTAGACTCTGGGCCGGGTGGGGCTGCACACCTGTGATGCATGAGCAATCATGGCACCCAGGATAAACCAGCTATCACCACACACACTCGGGAGAGAGCCACTGTCATGGCAGCATGTACCATCTGCTCGGAGTATTACATATTGCCAGCTCCAATAAATGGATATATTCTTGTCTCGGAGGGGTCCAGCAAAAGCCACTTATGTGGCATGTGGCAGAGGTCAACTGCCACAAAGTCAAGTACATTTTATTTGTATAACACTAAAACACAGTTACAGTCTCAAAGGGCTTCACAGGCCCCACGTGTTATGACGCTTCTGCAAGCAACAACCTAGCAACACTCATAGACCTAAAGGGGTAGCGAGCAACATTTGGAATTCAACTCGAAAGCAAACATGCACAAAAAGTGATTCCACTACAATGACAAATACACACAGGGGAAAAACTTTACAACTGCGTTTTGTTTTGACAGAGACGATGTGAAAACTGGGAACTGGCTCGTGACTCATATGAGGTCTGTGGAGATTCACGGTCAAAAGGACTCCAATAGCAATAGCAAGAGGGAGCTGGCTCATGTGTAGCACTGGAAACTGTCAAACCATCCAAACATTGGTCTTCTAGTCAAGTCAATATTATTTGTATAGCCCTTAATCACAGTACAGTCTCAAAGGGCTATACAGGCCACATATGTATGACACCGCATAACCCTAGCCCCCCAAAGTAATTTCTTTGAAATGTACTGCGTAGTGCCATTGTGATTGTTTAGAGTGCACCAGGCATGCACACACACACACACACACACACACGCACACCCGACACAAGCACGCACACACACCCTAACACAAACATGAACACACACAAATACGCACACACAAACGCACACATGCATAAATGCACACATACACACACACACACACACACACACACACACACACACACACACACAGACCTGGGGGTTGAAGTTGACAGTGACATGGCGTGTGGTGGGCTCCCTGCGGAGGAGCGGCAGGTTGAGGTTGTACTGGGACCGCTCGGACACGCCGTCCGCCCAGCCCTCGTACAGCGCCCCGGTGTACCTGGGCCGGCAGAACACGCACGCATGCACACACACACACACACACACACACACACACACACACACACACACACACACACACACACACATACACACACACACACACATTACAGGGGACCTATTGTAGAACGTTTATGCGTCATTAAAACATCTAAAAGCAAGTATCCGTTTTTTATTTATTTTTTTATACTTTTTTATATTGCTCTTCTTGTCTTCTACTTTGATAATACTTTATACTTTTAAGTGTGTAATGTGTGTAGTGTAGTGTACTAAAACCATGTGAAACCATCCATCTTCTGCAGTGCGATATCCAGCCCTGAACTCATCCTCTGCAGCCGTTCCCTTCCTACCACTCTCTCCTTGTTGATTGGTCTTTCGGGAAATGTACAGCGATTTCTGCTGTTATATTTTTTTGGGGGGGGAAATTGCACAGCGGATGTGCTTCTGCTGTATTATCGTCGACATCTTGGAATCGCATTGTTTCTAGCGCTCTGGATCATTTTAGAGAGCACTTGGCTGAGGAGAACCGTTAGCTACGCCACTACTGCAATATTTAATATTATGGCTTTTATTGGGGGAATGTGCAATATTTTGGTGTAAGGCGTCATGCAATATTCTTGGTGAGTATGTTCTGGTGTATCTGGATTTGTGTGTATTCCTGAATTTGATGTGTATATGGATATATTGTGTGGAGAGGCTGTGTGCTGCTATGTCCATTGTCCCCTGTGTATTCCCAAATGCCCAAGACAAATTTCTCCTAAGAGAGACAATAAAGGCTTATCTTATTTTATCTACTGGCTCAAATCCAATCGGTCGGATGTTCTCTGTAGTGACTTTACGGCGGGACCATGGAGAGACACGGCAGGTTTCACATTTCAAGTTTCCCGATATTCCCCATGCTTATGCGTGGGGAATAGGGAAGGGCACGGAAAGTTGGATTTGTACAACAGGTCCCCTCTAAGACCCTCTCGCTCGCGAGCTGAAGGTCAACAAGTTATTCCATCACATGTCAACCAACACACTCGTCTGAATTATTTTATGGTCAAATCAAAAAAAGCGGTGTCTTCATGTCATCCCAGCCAATAGCATAAAACAGCTTAAAAAAGCTATGGCAGCGAGATCATTCACAGAATAAAACATCAAAAAGCACACATCCCATCAATATAGGCCTACATTACCGATATTTCACGGTAATGTAGATAATTCACTTTTGAAATTAAAAAAAATAAAAAAATAACGCAAAAGCGAGCAACAAGCTTGTCAGTTGGGTCTGCGTGGCTTTATCAGTGTGTAGATAGCTGCCGATGGCGCCGAGGTCCCTGGAGCGCCAGAATTTATTGGATTTGGGCTGCGAGCTTCATCTCCAGACTGCGGTGCCGGGAGGACGCCGAGGCAATCAAACGCCTCGGCCCGTAAAGTCGTAAATCACGGCCACGTGTTTGTCTGTTGGGTAGATGAGTCCCCCCCACCCCCCTGACTGGAATATGTATAACGACTGCGTCGCTCTCCGATTATTACAGCATAACAAGGAGGGAAAGGGGGGAGTTGAGGTGAGGTGGGAGAGGGAGGGTAATTTCTTGATGGGAGTAAACTGAGGACAGGGAGCTGCTGTTCTTCATCATTCTATTAAGATCTGGGGGGAGGGAGGGGTGGGAAGGGAGTGGGTGCGGGTGTGAAGCGGTGATATCAAGCATGTGACGTGTGAGAAATGAGCCGTGGCCCGGGAGATTATGTTTATGTGTATCAGTGTGTGAGAGTGTGTGTGTGTGTGTGTGTGTGTGTGTGTGTGTGTGTGTGTGTGTGTGTGTGTGTGTGTGTGTGTGTGTGTGTGTGTGTGTGTCTGTGTCTGTGTGTATGTGTGTGTATGTGTGTGTGTGTGTGCACCGTCAACCACACAAGAATGCATTAAAGCGGACACACATCACAAACACGCCACCACGCAAACACGTACTTACGCCACCGGAGCATAAACCTGATTTAACCACCAAACACCGCAATCTACCCCCCAACACCCCCCTCCCCCTACCCATCTCACTAAACCAATCGGGTACTTTGGTACTTTGTCTTGTGTTATTTGTACGCTGGTTGCGGTCCTCGGGGCCCTCTCTCATACAGAGCGGAGAGACGGGACATGTGGGCTTTAGGGAGTCTTCTGAGGTAATCTATATGGGGCCAGGAAGCGGCGTAACGAGCACATCTGTCACAGCGACCAACAGCTGTGAGTCCTCACTGCGTTCCACGGTCGCCGCACTTCGCAAAACGCAAACACACTCAATTAAGGGAATGGCGGGGATTCTTGTTTGTTGGAGGGACGACGAGGGAAAATACATTTCCTAGTTGAGGGAGGTGGTAAGGGGTGAGGGGTAAGGTGAGGTGTTTTCCGGTTGTGGTTATGTAGTCATGATAATCGTTTTTACGTGATGTATGCGTATTTGCTTCAAAATCCCATGCTAGAAGCATTAGAACTTTTACAAATGTATGGTAATCATATGGAAAGATGATCTCAGATAATACTAAAGCCAAAACCATTTTTATTTTTTTTTTAAACCATCATATTCTAAGGGCATATCTTGTTGCCGCCGTAATTAATTCGGTCCACAAACATGTGCATTTTGATATTTTCTGACAGCACATTCATCTTGTGTGGGATGTGAGGCCATTGGAAAAACAGCAAACAATAATGTTGGATTACGGCCCACCCGAGGCACCGGGGCGTGGAGATTAGATTCCTCCATGTTGAAGGATGAACACCACCAGCAGCAGGGATATCGCTTGCTCCCATCTCATTTGTATTTTATTTTCCAGCCTTCTTCTTCCATCTTTATTCAGTTGCTACGGTCCATAGAGTTGTGAATGACGTGCGATTTGTGACACGTGAGATTTTTTGTATCTCATTGAGATTGACTCAGTTCAATAGAGGTTAAATAAATATATAACCTGTCCAGGAGGTCCATCATCTTCTCGTACTTCTGGACGACCATGGCTCCTTCTGCCGTCTCCAGACATCTGGTAGGAAGGTAGGTAGGAAGGTAGATAGGAAGGTAGGTAGGAAGGTAAGTGGAGCAGGAAGTCACCTGTCGTACTATGAGACACACTACGATGTCACCCCTTTTTTTAAGTCAAGCAGCATGGAAATGTAAACTTTCAAATTAAGAGAAACTATTTTTTAACTTAACTTTACATTTTTGGAAAAAAGGCGTATTAAAAAAAAATGATCACTAATGATATGATTCATTTCACAAGACATCACTTTAAAGATCATGAAAAACTCATGTCATGTCATTATAATAATGAAAATCCCAGAAGATCTAATCCCTTATATAGATTGAGTCATTCATTTTGATATGATGTATATAAATTACTTTATCCATGTATAATAAGTTATTAAGTAAGGGATAATGTACAGCAAGCCGGCCATTTTTGGAAACAAAGCCCAACAGGATGATGCAGGACCCTGACGCGAATTATCCCGCTTCTGAGACGGCTACTTACTGAAGAAATCAATAATTTGACACAAATTATAATAACAAATCATTATTTTATTGATTTTAAAATAATTTGATTGCTTCCGCTAAAATAAATTGTCTGTTAGATTCTACGGTTGGAAATAGCGTCCATAGCAACAGTCTGTTATTCATACATTTTCAGAATATTTAAATATTCAGAAATGACGTATGCCGTAATTGACCAATCAGAATCGAGTATTCAACAAAGCCCAGGTAAGAGACTCACGGATAGGAGAAGTGTCTGAACTTGGAGAACTGAGCTCGAAGTCGTCCCTGGAGCTGCTGGGCCCACCGTAAACCTCCCGCCACCTCAGGCATGTTTTTACCCACCAGGCTCCTGCCACCTACAGGCCCGGCCACACGGTGCATGTTTTTACTCACTGGGCTGCTGCCCCCTAGAGGGCCAGCAACACAGTTCATGACGAAATGTTTACACGTCCAGATCCACACCAACATCCAGCATCATGTGTGGTCATTAAACTCTTGCATTCCATTGAAGTACACAGCGTACATTACACTGAAAGGCAAAAAGGCTGTAGATATTCAGTAATTATTGGAACTAGTGCAGTGCTCATTCAAAACAGGCCTCAAAATAGAAAAGTTTGAAATGGTACCGTGTTCCTCTGCAGTCTGCACCCGCTGGTTGTAGATGTTCTTACAGCCTTCCAGCTCCTGGTTGAACGCTGAGACCAAGAGCGGGTACCTGTCCTGAGCGTCGGCCGCCACCAGGGGGCGCTCCAACAAGCTGCCAAACATATCCAGCACCTGGACATCAGAAAGAAGGAACATGAGAAGATCAAACTACATGTGTGTATGTGTGTGTGTGTGTCTGCGTGTGTGTCTGTGTCTGTGTGTCCGTCAGACAGACTGACCGACAGACAGCCAGTGTGTGTGGGTGTGTGCGTGCATGTGTGCATATGAGTGTGTATGTGTGCGTCTGTGTGTGTCCATGTGCGTGTGTGTGTGTGTCCATCTATCTGTCTGTCAGTCCATCAGCCAGACAGACTGACCGACAGACAGCCTGTGTGTGTGTGCCTGCGTGAGTGTGTATGCATGCACGTGTGTGTGCGTCTGTGGGTGTCCATGTGTGTGTGCGTGTGTGTCTCTCTTCTGTCAGTCCATCAGCCAGACAGACTGATCGAGTGTGTGTGTGTGTGTGTGTGTGTGTGTGTGTGTGTGTGTGTGTGTGTGTGTGTGTGTGTGTGTGTGTGTGTGTGTGTGTGTGTGTGTGTGTATGTGTGTGTTCACCTCACCTTAAAAGCTTGCTCCAGCCCTGAAGCATCACTGAACGCCTGGTAGCAGACGGCCCCCAGGCGGCGGTCCGTGTCATCTACCTTCAGCTGGAACTCTCTCACGTCCTCCTCAAACTCCTATGGCCACCAAACAATATATACATGGAAGGAACAGTTACCAACAATAATCGGATCTTAGTTACCCTCATCCATAATATTACTGTTTTTTATCAACCTTATCGGCTGAAATTAAAATATTTGTCTGCGGCGCATTGAGCATATTGCTTTTGCGTTGTCAAGCAAACATCTGGTGGATTGACCAGTGTTGTTAATGTTGGATTTGTAACGCATTGATTTGAAACTGTATGTGGAATGTGTATTGACCCATCAGAATCAAGTTATAATGCTGTGGTAAAAATATATATATATTCCACTGCTACAAGAACTACAGGCATATTCTGAATTATTCAGGGATAAAATGACACTATGCTCATGCTTTGTACTTGCCCCAAAATAAATGCAATGACCATAAAAGTGTTTTTATTATCAAACGCACAGTATACCACCGGGTCATTCTGGACTATTACATTCTTACGACAAAGCAAAGGTCGACTCTGTAATGAATATATAACATACAATATTAAATAAGTATCTGCATATAAAATATACAACAGTTTTACAGTGGTGGAACGTATGTTTACTCAAGTACTGTACTTAAGTACAAATTTGAGGTAGGTAGGGGTATTTCTATTTTCTACTACCTTATACAATCCATGTATTTGTATTCAAGCCGGCGGTGTTGCATTTGTGTCCACCTTCGTATCTTTCCGTGTACCCTAACTTCATTTGTACCTTGTTGTTGAGGTCCAAACAGTCGTAGGGTTTCTCCGTCAGGGTCTTGTACGTGTCCAGGAACTCTTGGTGGAGCAACTGGACCTGCTGGCTGAGGCCTCCGCCTCGCACGCCCCCAAACTCCACCTTCTCCAGCTTTAGCAGGTCTACTGCCGTCAACAGGATATGCTACAATAAGATGATACAACCATTAGATCCCACCACACATTGTGATTGATTCGAGTACCTAACGAAACCATGCCAATACCATGATATACAAATGTGTGTGTGTGTGCAGGGAAGTTGTTGTGTGTATGTTATCTGCATTATTATGACTTTATTAATATAAATGATGTATTGATAATTGAGTAATTGTTCAATGACTTGTAAATAGGCTACCGAAATATCTAATTAAATGGGTTATGAACTGGAATCCAAAAGATAACACTGCCAAAAGATAATAGCTTCGTGCATTTTTGTTCAGACTGTGCTGGATGTTCAGAACTGTTGTCTTTGTCCCTTGAATCGGAGGGTTTCAATCATGTGGTCTGAAGTTCCAAGCCGCCATCTTGCAACCAGTAGTTATTATTTTACAATGTTGTTGCAGACAAATAGGAGGGTTTTAATAATAGTGAAAAAGCACCAAGATGGCGGCATGGAATGTGACATCATGTGAAACCCTTCTGTATTAGTGCACAATAAAGTGCTCTGCTGCGTCATGCTCATCATTGTGGTAATCTCTGCCCTCACCTCGATGGTCTTGACTCTGTCAATGAAGCGGTCCAGTCTGGCAAAGACCAGGGTGGGTGAGAAGTCCCAGGGGCTCACCGTCCTGCCGTTTCTCTGGTACTGGTTCAGGTCGGACCTGAGCACGGCGTACGTCCCCCGGAAGAGCTGCAGGACCTCCAGGCCTGTCTGTACCTTGGGCAGGCTCTCGGACACCTCCCCCTTCAGGATCTCCTCAGGGCTCAGGAAGGTTTGGGCCTAAAGGGATACAGATAGTCCGTTACCTGTTCTTCTTCAACCAGTTAACTGTAGCGATGAACCATGATGTATGCCCCATGTTAGTAAGCAAGTACGTAAGCAAATAAAGTTGTATTCATAAAGCACCATGTTTTAAGTGCTTAACAGAATAAATTAAACACGATAAATAACAACTCAACTCAAAACACAACTAACATTATAAATAAAACAGTAAAAAAAACCTGTGTACAGAATTAAAGTGCAAAATATTTGGACACCAAAAGAAAACGTCTAGGTTATTTATGTAACCATGGTTCCCTGAGGCGGGACCAGATCTATTAGTTATGGGTATTGATAATGCCATACTGCCAGAACAAACTACGGTGGTCATATTTGTACAGTGTTGGAAGGAAGGCATAAGGCTGCTTTCACATGAACACTATTATTAATGTCATGAAAAACACTGTGGCGGTTGATTTGTAGAAGATGAATGCACACAAGCAGAGACCCCAGAGGGAGAAATGTCAATAGGTAATGCATGCACACATGCGACGTTCCCCTGCAGGGTAGCAGCCATTGTTTGACCAATTCCAAACTTTTCAGAGACTCTGTTATATGGAATACCAAATGTGCCAAAATTAAATAAATAAATATGTATTTATTAAATAATTAATCATATGAATAAATACAAGAGTATATATAAATGGGTAAATACATTTTGAAATTACTAAATAATTAAATAATACTGAAGTCATTATTATGAGATAATATTTAATGATTCTCATTTTCACAATAAGCCAAACATTTATTGTTATTTTTTTTACATAATGAAGTTTTATTTTCAAATGGCACTTTGTTTTATTTCGTAATGGTACGAATTACACATTTTCTCGGTGACAATTTTCACTTCATAATGTCACATCATTTCATAATGACTCTTTTCATGGTGACGTGCTCATCTGTCAATCAAAACAAATGGGGCTGGTCCTATTTACTGATTAGTTAATCCTTTGCAATCGATTACTTTGCCTGGCTCAGTGCAGCACCTTATGCTAGCAAATAGTAGTTTGTGTTTGACGCGTTAAACCAAAATGGCGAACCTTAACGTGTTTCAGGATGCAATGTTTACTTTGGCCGATCAGGTGGAGAATAATAATGTATCAGGCAATGTCATTTTGAGCCGCATTGAAGATTTGTCTGAAACGCTGGGAAGTACAACTGCTCTTCATGATATAGACATCGACGAAGAAATTGTCGATACATTAACAGTGACTGAACACCAAGTTTGCATGGAAGACACCAACGTGATAGTCTCATCAAGCACCGGTGCTGGATGTGTCTTAAATTCAAGGGCGTAAAATGTTAACCTGACTCCGCCAGATGGAATGATTCGCGTCAGCATTTCCATCTGGAATCGTTCCGTTGGAGAGCCTTTGGGAGGGGCGAAAATACTGGTTGCTGATTGGATAAACCATCTGCCTATGTTGGTGATTGACGGGCCAAATCAACCAATCAGATCAACGAAGCGTATGACGTGATAACAGAGCGTCGAGGCAAGCTCATCAAGTAAACAAGTCGGGAGAAGGGCAAAAGCATCTTTTCCTCAGAGAAAAGCCTCCAGTGCCGCTTTTTGCTCATTTTAGAGAAGGAATACACTCTAATTCTGCTAAAACTTACTCGATAGCTGCACGCATCTCGATCACATCCGCGGAAGCCGCCATGTTGTTTAGACTGAAGAGTCGCTCCTCATTGCATCACACTTGAACCCGCCTCAAAACCAACGCCAATTGGACGATCATTTGGTGATCGGCTCCAAATTATCTCCATCGTGTAATGCCAGTCTGAACTGTGAGTGGAATATCATGGCGCTCGCGATATCAGGCTGGTCTCGCGAGGCTAGTAAAATGTGTGATCGGATCGGTATTCGCTGAGTTGTTGCTTTGGTCTGAACGTGCAAGCAACCAATGACCATGACCAACCCCGCCCATTCGCGTTGATTGACAGATGACCAGGTCATTATGAGGAGTAATTATGAAATATGTGACATTATGAAATGAAAAGTGTCAAGGGGAATAGAAGAGTCACTCGGAAATGTGTAAATTGGAAAGGTACCATTATGAAATAAATAAAAAGTTCCATTTGAAAATAAAACTTGTCATTATGAAATAAAAAGTAAATTAAATGTTTGACTTATTGTGAAAATGGCAATTATTAAATTATTAAAAATATTTAATAATAATTGTTTGAGTATTATTATTTGAGTATTATTTAATTATTTAGTGATTTCACAATTTATTTACCCATGTATACATATTCCAGTATTTATTCATATGATTATTAATTTCACGAAGGCATATTTATTTATTTATAGCCATAGACTGTATAAAATCCACACAGAGCACCAGGTAAGTGCATGTTATTCTCAACTGTTTTTTACTCACTTAAGTACATAGATACGGAGCCCCAGACATGACACGGTAAACAAAACCAAAAATTGTAGCTACAACGTGCGCACGACATACTAAGTCGTGCGCACGAAATACTATTTTTCGTGGCCACGAAATAAGTATAACGTGCCCACGAAATACTAAGTTGTGGCCACGAAGTAGGTATAATGTGCGCACTACCTGGACAGCGGGGTAAGCAAATCGAGCGCACCTTCTCTAAGGTCTAAGGTGGAGGCAGTCGAGGGGCTAAAGCTACACGATGAACAGGGACAGTATGATAGAATTTTATTTTAGGCTGGGAATGAGCTACAAAGACATTCTGAAAAGCCTGGCACTGCAAGGAACCATCATTACCGAGAGACATCTAAACATATGCATTAATGCATGCATCGACGGGTTCTCACGTAACATAATTTGGCTGCGGGCCGCCCTCACTAACAGCGACCCGAAAGTTATCGGGGGATACTTTGTGGAAGAAGTGGAGCGCTGTGCTCGTACAAACTGACATGGGCAAGGTGCACTCGATTTGCTTACCCAGCTGTCCAGGTAGTGCGCACATTATACCTACTTCGTGGCCACAACTTAGTATTTCGTGGGCACGTTATACTTATTTCGTGGCCACGAAATAAGTATGTCGTGCGCACGACTTAGTATGTCGTGCGCACGTTGTAGCTACAATTTTTTTTTTTTTACCATGTCATTTCTGGGGCTCCGTACATAGACACTAGTCTCTTTACAGTTTAAAAAGTAAAGAGTTGAGAGGAAACCATGGCGACCTGTTGGATGAGGAGGTTGCAGGTCTCCTGCAGCAGGACGATGATGCGCGCGGGCTTGTTGTAGAACCGGGAGTTGGCCCACACCAGACACACCATGTGCATCAGAGGACCGATCTGACGGCTCACTTCAGGGAAGTCCACATTCTCCATGTCCTCAAACAGTCTCTGGAGGGGCTTCAAGTGGGTGCAGATGTCCTTTGCCTCCTCCAGAGCTGGCATGAGCATTAGTACGAGTATTAATATTATCATTAGCATAAGAAGTAGTATGAGCATTAGCATCAGTATGAGTTTTAATATTATCATTAGCATAAGAAGTAGTATTAGCATTAGCATCCATATAGGAATGAGTATTAATGTTAGTATACAAGTATAAGTATTAATATTAGTATATTAGTATAGGTCACCTGCAAGGACGTCTTGCAGCAGGCTCCTGAAGGCGGGGTAGTAGCTGCTCTCCATGGCCTCCATCAGGGCGGCCATCTTGCACACCTTGTTGGATATGAGCT
This sequence comes from Merluccius polli, assembly GCA_030340625.1. NCBI lineage: Eukaryota > Metazoa > Chordata > Actinopteri > Gadiformes > Merlucciidae > Merluccius > Merluccius polli. Next base: position 85,162 of record JAOPHQ010000046.1, on the reverse strand, counting down.
GGGTGTGGATACACTGCAGGTCCGCATGCCTTCACAACAACAGCAGCAGAAGAAGAAAGTGAATTTAAAGGTTAATTAGTAACAACAACAAAAAACGTTTGACCGGGAGAACTTTCACCCAGGAGAATATAGAAATAAAGTTGTGAAAGTATTCTGAAGGGAAATGCCTGACACATTGGGGTAGATGACAGGGGCATCATCAAATATTGTCTGAACGTACATCACACTCGCCCCAGCCACAGTGCACAGCCAAAAGAAAATTACCACCCTAGAAAAGCATTTTTAGCGGGAAGTAGCAGCCACCCCCTTGTATTTAACTGAGAATCTCCCATCGTTTAACAACGGTAGGTATACATTTTAGTCCAAAAATAACAACTCACTAACACTTTCTGAGACCCAAACTAAATATTTCCGGTGTCTCGCACATCACTCTATTCTCTCATTGATAAGAGATAGAAGCTAATGGTCGCTAGAGTTCGAAAAGTTGGTGCCAGAAGACAGAAGCTAATGGTAGCTAGAGTTTGAAGCTAATGGTAGCTAGTGTGATGGGTAAACAGGGCACCCAGGTAATTGCCTGGACACACCCCTGTGTTCAGGCCACTCCCTCTCCCCCTGATTAGGCTGATGGCATTTAAAGCACCTGTGACCTCCTGGCTTTTTTTGTCTGCCTCCCTTTGTTTGTTGCTGGCCCTGGGTTCTTCGTCTTGGTCTTGCTGGTGTCTGCATCGTTTGGAGCACACATGGCAGTGGCTTAGTCGATCACCTTTGTAACAAGGTTGTCAGCTGCTGTTTTGCCTGGGTTTTAGTTTGTTTTAAGATTGATTCATGTTATTTTGGACTGACTGGTGTTTTTAATTGTTTAAACTTGTACTTTGTTCTTTTTCCTTTTAGTGGCATTAGTCAGCTTCAGTGGAGGCTAGGCACGATAGTGTGGTTCCCTTCACAGTTTAATAGTGTTAAAGTTCACTGGGACACGGTTTGCAGTGCTGCACCATGTTTGCTGTGATTGCTGTGAGCACGCGTGGTGGGTAAGTTGTCGCACTCCCGGCACGCATCCTTTTGTAGGCTGCCTCCCTGTATCTGGCTTCTGTTCACTCCCTTTTGTTAATTTCAGCATTGAAGTGTTTTTTTTTAAAGAATAATTTTAGTGTTTCATAAAGGATATTTGTTAATAAATGTTACAATTGTTGAGTTATTTTGCATCACTAATTCTTTTCTTACAGATCTTTCTTTAGTAATTATTTTCTATTGAAGTAAATAAAGTTTGTCTTATTTTAGAACCACGTCTCTGTCTTGTTTGGTAAGAACTTGTGTTGTCCACTTACGAGAGATTTCCTGGGGTGAACACCCCAGGTGGCGTTGTCAAAGTAGCTCACCTCGCCACATTCTGGCGTTGTCGGCAGGATTCCCTGTAAAAGCAGAGACGTGTGTTCCTAGTTTTGTTTCTTTCTTTCACCAGTTGGTTCATTTTGTGTAGCTTTTATAGATGAATGTGTTTGTATAGTATATTGTAGTAGTGCGTGACAGGCAGAACAGCAGCTGCTTCCGTAACCGTCTTGAACTTCAAGCAACAGGCCTTGGCTAACCTCTCGTTTCCTTCATCATGGAGGAGCTGAATCAGCTGAAAGACTTGGTGGCCCAACTGCAGGCGGAGAACCGGTTGCTGCGGGAGCAGGATGCAGCACCGGGAACCAGTGCTGCATCAAATGACTCTGCTGCTCCTCCCCCACCCTCTAGTGCCCCAGTAGTTGAACGACTGTTTTATGTTCCTCGCGACAGAAAGTGTCCAATGTTTAGAGGAAGGACTGGTTTTAGCATCAATGAGTGGGCAGAGGAAATTCAAGCATGTATGCGTGCCCGCCACCTGTCTAGGGCTGATCAAGCACAGTTTGTTTACGATCATCTGGAAAGTGAGGCGAGAGAGGAGATAAAATATCGCTCTCTGGAAGAAAGGGGCGATCCAGAGAAAATCCTTGCTATTCTCCGGGAGTTGTATGGGTGTTCTAAATCCTATATTTCATTGCAGGAGGACTTCTTCTCCAGAAAGCAGCAGGATGATGAGACTTTACAGGAGTTCTCCCATGCTCTGATGTGTTTGATGGACAAAGTTGTGACAAATGCTCCCAATGGCTTTCCCAATTCCCATATGTTGATGCGTGACCAATTTGTTGAACATGTGTGTGATTGTGCCCTACGTAGGGAGTTGAGGCAGTTTGTCCGACGCCATCCCGAAGCCACTCTACTTGAGGTTCGTAGCGAGGCCATCAGGTGGGAGCGGGAGGGGATGCCAGGGGGCGCCAGAGGTAGGAGCCATTCTGTTTCATCTGCAGCAGGTTTTCAATTCGCAGTGGCAGGAGGTCCCCATTCAGGGTCAAGTAATCTAGACACGAGGTCTGAACTGGCAGAGTTAAAGCAGATGTTAAAACGGCAACAAGAACAGCTGAATGAACTCAGTAGCAGTCTCCTTGCATTCAAACATGATCCCAAGCCACCCTTTCGCCCTGCTAAACAGTCTATTATTTGTAGAAGGTGCCAGAAGCCTGGACACTTTGCAAGGGAGTGTGATGGTGATAGAGTTCAGGTCGTAGCTCAGCCACCTTCTCGTACAGGCACAACTCCTAGTGACAGACCATATTCCCACAGTCAGCAGTCGGGAAACTTTCACCCCCTGAACTGCTGAGCCAAAGTTCAGGTGGGGGTCCAGTTGGCTCAGAGCAGGATACGGAGAACCCAGATGTTGTTGAATTGATGGCAGCTTGCCCACACCTAACCATATCAATGGGGGGGGTTGCAGTTCCATGTTTGGTTGACACAGGGTCCATGGTATCTACCATAACAGAGAGTTTTTTCATCCAAAACTTTGAGCCCTGGGGAGACGAGAAGTTGCGCTCATGTCATTGGCTACAACTAAAAGCTGCTAATGGGTTGGACATACCTTATGTTGGCTACCTTGAGCTTGATGTCGAACTTTGTGATAAGGTCATTACAAAGCGTGGCGTACTGGTGGTTAAAGACCCAATTTTGGGCAGCCTTCCTCTGTCCCAGGTGTTCTAGGCATGAATATAATCAAGTCATGCTATGCAGAGTTGTTTGTACTTCATGGTTCTGCCCTTTTTGATTTGCCCTGTGTCACAGGCCCCTAGCCAACTCCAAATAGCCCTGCAACAGTGTCACCAGGCCCAAGCCGCTGCACCACCTGACCGATTGAGTCGAGTAAAGGTTAAGGGTGGGAGGGTTTTTAGAGTTCCTGGTGGTACCACGAAACTGGTGGCAGCAACCTGCTCCCAACATTACTCTAGTGATGTCCTGTTTGAACCCCTGAGTACCGGGTTGCCCGCTGGCTTACTGGTGTCCCCAGCACTGGTTCAACTAAGCAGAGGTACAGTGTACATTCCTATTGTTAATGTCGGGGTTAATGATGCTGTGCTTTACCCACACACAGTGATAGGTACCGTGAGCCATGCCCATGTAGTAAGCCTGCCCACAGGGGTCACAGAAGGCGAGGGACAGGTCTCAGCCACAATGTCGTCCCAAATGGTTACCAACACCATTCAAGAGAAGACCAATGCCATCGATCTGAGCGCTCTGTCAGAGACAGAGCAGAGTCAGGTTAGATCATTATTACAGAAGCATAGTGATGTATTTTCAGCTCATGAGGGAGATTTGGGGTGTACAAACTTGATTTCACATGATATACCTCTGCTTGATGAGACACCAGTAAGACAGAGATATAGACGTATCCCCCCCTTCTGAGTACGAGACAGTGAAAGCCCACATCCATCAGCTTCTTGAGGCTAAGGTTATCAGGGAGAGCAGTAGCCCATTTGCATCACCTATAGTCCTGGTCAAGAAAAAAGATGGCACCCTTCGGCTGTGTGTGGACTATAGGCTAATAAACAGCAAAACCAGAAGAGATGCCTTCCCTTTGCCACGTATCGAAGAGTCCCTTGATGCACTCTCCGGGGCTCGCTGGTTCTCTACTCTGGATTTGGCCAGCGGCTACAACCAAGTGCCGGTCGCAGAGAAAGATAAGATGAAAACTGCTTTCTGTACCCCGTTTGGCCTCTTCGAATGGAATAGAATGCCCTTTGGGCTTTGTAATGCTCCAAGCACTTTCCAAAGACTCATGGAGAGGATATTTGGGGCCCAACATTGCCAGTCTTTGTTATTATACTTGGATGACGTGATTGTCTTTTCTTCATCTGTAGCCCAACATATGGAACGCCTGAATGCTGTACTGGAGAGACTGAAGCAGGAAAACCTCAAAGCCAAGTTGGAGAAATGCTGCTTTTTCAAAGAGGAGGTTGGTTACTTGGGACATGTAATTTCCAAAGAAGGGGTGGCTACTGACCCTCGTAAGATTGATGTTGTTGCAAAGTGGCAACGTCCTACCAATGTAACAGAATTGCAGTCTTTTCTCGGCTTTGCTAGCTATTATCGACGATTTGTCAATGGTTTCGCTAAGCTGGCAGCCCCCCTGCACAGACTGGCTGCCGAATTGAGGAACACCAAGACCCGGAGGCAGGTGGCACAGAGGCTTGGTGCAGCATGGACTGAGGAATGTGAACAGTGCTTCGAAGGCCTTAAACGCAAGCTTGTGGAAGCACCAGTACTTGCTTATGCCAATTTCTCCTTGCCCTTTGTCCTCGAAGTAGATGCCAGCCACAGTGGGCTGGGAGCTGTTCTTTCTCAAGAGCAGGAAGGTAAAGTGAAACCTATAGCCTATGCTAGTCGTGGCCTTAAGCCTGCGGAACGTAATATGAACAACTACAGTTCCATGAAGTTAGAGTTTCTGGCCCTTAAATGGGCCATGACTGAAAAATTTAGGGAATATTTGTTAGGACAGAAATGTGTAGTGTACACAGATAATAACCCTCTCAGTCACCTTTCAACAGCAAAGTTGGGCGCTGTGGAGCAGCGCTGGGCCTCAGAACTTGCTAACTTTGACTATGTCATCAAGTACAGGCCTGGAAAGCGTAATGGCAATGCTGATGCCCTCTCACGGCAGTATGTCCCCAGCACGTCCACCACAGACCATCTGGCTCGTGGCACCCCGCTCCCTGAGTCCATGCAGCAAGCATGTAGAGCAGTGCCTGAGGTAAAGCAAAATGCCATTTCTGCCTTCCCATGTCACTCTCCCGCTAATTTACGTGCCCTACAGGAAGCAGACGCCACCATACACCACTTCCTGGGGTTCTGGATCAGAAAGAGGGGACCCGATGCAGGCGAACGTCGCCAAATGTCCAAGGAAGCTCTTACACTGGTCAGACAGTGGGATCGGATTGTAGAGGAAGATGGTGTGCTCCATCGCAAGGTCTTCTCCACTGATGGTGATGAGATTCTCCAACTGCTCTTGCCTTCGTCCATGAAGAGCCAGGTTTTGCATCAGCTGCATCATGAGCATGGCCACCAGGGTGTGGAACGAACTGTGAGCCTAGTGTGGCAGAGATGTTACTGGCCTGGTATGCACAGAGATGTTAAGCGCTGGTGCCAAGACTGCAAAAGATGCCAGGTAGCCAAAGACACCCAGCCATCTACTCGTACATACATGGGGCACCTCCTTGCTGCACGACCAAACCAAATTCTGGCAGTAGACTTTACTGTATTAGAGCCATCCAGGAATGGGAGGGAGAATGTACTTGTGATGACTGATGTTTTTTCAAAATACACCCAGGCCGTCTCCACCACTGATCAACGGGCCTCAACTGTGGCTAAAGTATTAGTAAATGAGTGGTTCTGTAGGTTTGGCGTCCCCAGTCGTATTCACTCTGACCAAGGAAGAAATTTTGAGAGTGTATTGGTCCAACAGTTATGCAGCCTCTATGGTATTGAAAAGTCCCATACCACCCCTTACCACCCTGCTGGGAACGGCCAGTGCGAACGATTTAACCGAACCTTGCATGACCGCCTACGCACCTTGCCCACAACAAAGAAAAGGGATTGGTCATCCTACCTGCCTCAACTTGTCTTTTCATACAACACCACAGTACATCAATCGACCGGTGAGTCCCCCTTCTTTTTGATGTTTGGACAAGACCCCCTTTTACCTGTTGATTTTCTTTTAGGAAAGAACCCCGTCCCAGCCACAGGCAGTACTCATGATTGGATTCTGGAGCATCAGACCCGGCTCCAAGTGGCATTTGAAGGGGCTTCAAAAAATCTGCAGGCTGCTGCCAACCGACGAAAGGCACGCCACGATCAGAAGGTAAAAGATGTTCCCATACCAGAGGGGAACCTGGTGTACCTCAGAGATGTGGGGCTGAGGGGCCGCCACAAAATTCAAGATGTCTGGAGCTCAGTTGTGTACAAGGTCATGAGGGCCCCCAGAGAGGGTGGATCTGTGTACACCATTGCTCCAGTAGATGACCCCAGTAAGGTGAGGACTGTTCATCGCTCCCTGTTGAAAGGCCATCCTGGATATGCAGCTGAACTCCCGGTGATCTATAGCCCAGGAGAGGTGGAATCCGCTGTTGAAGAAGAAGACTCATTCGATGGTGACCGGTGTGTGGTAAGGCCTGAGAGCACTGTACCTCATGCACCTGTGAATTTAGGTCCCCAGACAAACGTCTCACCTTCAAGTCCACCGCGGGTTGCTCCTACCACCCCTACAACCACTACAACTTCCGAGGGACGATCGCTGGTTAACCACCCACCTTGTCAACCAGAGGACCAACCAGTTGCCAATGGGGGTGTAGTAAGGACCACCCGCCTCACAGCTGGGAGACACACGAACGTACATCGTCTCCCACAGGCAGCGGGCAGCAGGGTGACCAGGGCTACTGCCTCCCACGTACTTGTAGTTGATGCAGCAATTTTTAGACCTTGGCAATAAAGTAATTGTTGAGGCCAACCATTGAAAAAAATGGGGGTGGATTGTGATGGGTAAACAGGGCACCCAGGTAATTGCCTGGACACACCCCTGTGTTCAGGCCACTCCCTCTCCCCCTGATTAGGCTGATGGCATTTAAAGCACCTGTGACCTCCTGGCTTTTTTTGTCTGCCTCCCTTTGTTTGTTGCTGGCCCTGGGTTCTTCGTCTTGGTCTTGCTGGTGTCTGCATCGTTTGGAGCACACATGGCAGTGGCTTAGTCGATCACCTTTGTAACAAGGTTGTCAGCTGCTGTTTTGCCTGGGTTTTAGTTTGTTTTAAGATTGATTCATGTTGTTTTGGACTGACTGGTGTTTTTAATTGTTTAAACTTGTACTTTGTTCTTTTTCCTTTTAGTGGCATTAGTCAGCTTCAGTGGAGGCTAGGCACGATAGTGTGGTTCCCTTCACAGTTTAATAGTGTTAAAGTTCACTGGGACACGGTTTGCAGTGCTGCACCATGTTTGCTGTGATTGCTGTGAGCACGCGTGGTGGGTAAGTTGTCGCACTCCCGGCACGCATCCTTTTGTAGGCTGCCTCCCTGTAGCTGGCTTCTGTTCACTCCCTTTTGTTAATTTCAGCATTGAAGTGTTTTTTTTAAAAGAATAATTTTAGTGTTTCATAAAGGATATTTGTTAATAAATGTTACAATTGTTGAGTTATTTTGCGTCACTAATTCTTTTCTTACAGATCTTTCTTTAGTAATTATTTTCTATTGAAGTAAATAAAGTTTGTCTTATTTTAGAACCACGTCTCTGTCTTGTTTGGTAAGAACTTGTGTTGTCCACTTACGAGAGATTTCCTGGGGTGAACACCCCAGGTGGCGTTGTCAAAGTAGCTCACCTCGCCACACTAGCATAGGTGATAGAAGATAGAACCTAATGGTAGAAGATAGAAGCTAATGGTCGCTAGAGTTTGAAGCATAGGCGATAGAAGATAGAGATAATGGTTGCTAGCGTAGGTGATAGAACAGTGGTTCTCAACCGGTGGGGCGCGCCCCCCTGGGGGGGGGTGCGGACACTCTCCCGGGGGGGGGGGGGGGGGGGGGTTGAAAAAGGAGGACAAATACGCGTCCGGATTTTCAAAGCCCTGTCCGGCGTCCGGCGCAGCGTCAAGCCGGACGCGTATTTGTCCTCCTTTTTGAGAGCGCAATAGTAACACACCGCGCACCCCCCCCCCCCCCCCCCCCCCCCCCGCCGGTGGCAGGTCCGCGGTGTGTTACTATTGCGCGCACCACCCCCCCCCGTCGGCCGGAGTGTTACAATCGCGCGCGCTCCCCCCCCCGTTGGCCGTAGGTCCGCGGTGTGTTACTATTGCGCGCACCCCCCCCCAGTCAGCCGTAGGTCCGCGGTGTGTTACGATTGCGCGCACCCCCCCCCCCCCCCCATTTGTGTGTATTCAAATTTGTGTGTGCGTAATATGATTTGTCTGTCTGTATTCACATTTGAAAAAAAATCAAAAAAAATCAGTGTGTCTGTATTCACATTTGTGTGTTTGTGATAAGATTTGTGTTTTGGCCAATCAGAGCTCCCGCCTGAGTTATAACTGATGACAGACATTTACAGATCTCAGTACACATGTACAGATCTGTTTACATTCACAGATGTGTGTACACTTACAGATCTCTGTACACATTTGCAGATTTGTCTTTACTTGCAAAACGAATACAGACACACAGATTTTTTTTACACTCACACAAATGTGAATACAGACACACAAATCTTATCACAAACACACAAATGTGAATACAGACACACAAATCTTATCACAAACACACAAATGTGAATACAGACACACAAATCTTATCACAAACACACAAATGTGAATACAGACACACTGATTTTTTTACACACACACAAATGTGAATACAGAGACAAATCTTATTACGCACACACAAATGTGAATACCGGTACACAGATTGAGATACGCACACACAAATAATATTGTCTCAATAATACCCCCATATAGGTCCGAGGAGTGTTACGATCGCGCGGGGGGGGGGCCCCGACTGCAATGAACCAGTTTTGGGGGGGCCCAGCCTGAAAAAGGTTGAGAACCCCTGTGATAGAAGATAGAAGCTAATGGTTGCTAGAGTTTGAAGCGTGGGTGATAGGAAGATAGAAGCTATTGGTCGCTAGAGTTCGAAACATTGGTGATAGAAGATGGAAGCTAATGGTCGCTAGAGTTTGAAGCATAGGTGATAGAAGATAGAGCTAATGGTTGATAGCGTAGGTGATAGAAGCTAATGGTCGCTAGCGTAGGTGATAGAAAATAGAAGCTAATGGTCACTAGCAAAGGTGATAGAAGATAGAAGCTAATGTTCGCTAGAGTTTGAAGCATAGATGATAGAAGTTAGAAGCTAATGGTAGCTAGCATAGGTGATAGAAGATAGAAGCTAATAGTCACTAGAGTTTGAAGCATATGTGACAGAAGACAGAAGCTAATGGTAGCTAGCATAGGTGATAGAAGATAGAAGCTAATAGTCACTAGAGTTTGAAGTGTTGACTTGCTGTTTCAAGAGTCTTAGAACCACCCAAAAGTTTTTAATTATTTTGTTTTTGATCTGCAGTGGCTGACTGTAGGAAAAGCACAGGAAAACACATGTAATAGGAAAACAGGAAAACACATTTAACATAATGAAAGACTACAAGGTTGGAACTGGAAGGTTTGTTGTCTGCTCTATTCTAATAGGCATCCCAACAGGCTACTGAGCAGTAACAGACTTCTCTAATTAATAATAATACAATACTAACCTTGTATTTCTGATGCCCAAAGCTACTCTGCACTCCATCCAGTTAGTTTTTGAAACAAGGTTGCTCAGAACTTGAACTTTTTTTTTGTAGCCGCTCCAATTTTCATTGTCTGCTTTGATTGTTCTCAGTCCAACTTGTAAGGCTCTTTGAATTAAAGCGTATTTTGCTAAATGGCTAAAGGTAAATGTACAAAAATGTAAATTAGCAGGTTGCAAGTGTGTGACAACAGGTGGTCTGTTGTGGGGCCTACAGTAGCCTTCAGGGTTATGGCATGGCAAGGCAAGTGTGAGTATATTGCACCATTCAAATCCCATTTAAAAAATACCATTAAAAAAATAATTAAAAGGACAATCATTAAAAGACAAAGAATGTGAGATACACAAACATCTCTCTGTGCTGTCTCCGTCAGGCCCAACCAGCTCTAAACTTTAATTACATGAACTATCTGTCTCTAAACCGGAGATTACCCAACATTTAAGGAGACATGTAAAATAAAAGTACAAGATGGTAAAATTATAATAGTATAAGTAGTCGTAGACATACTTTAGAGTCAATTACTTTAGCTTCAGTTACAAATACATATATATATATATATATATATATATAGGCTTCATTTTTACATACTATATCTATAAATTAAATTATATGCTGTATGTTGCATTTATATTGCTAGTTGTGTTTATTCTATTCTATTTACTTTAATGTTTCTGGCTTGAGCTGAGAACCTGTCACAAATAATTTCACGAATAATTTCAGGATCAGTAAAGTCACCTGTATCTGTATACATTTTAACAATGTAATAATGCAGGGGTGTGCTGACCTGTTCTTCCAGAAGAGCAGCTCTGTGTGGGGCGTGGGGTTCTGGTCTTCCAGCAGGGCCTCTGAAGAGTCCTTCTTCAGCACGGCTCGGACCTGGTGGCTCCACTCAATCACCACTGACTCTATGGAGTGAATGATGCTCTTATCCGTCACGTCCCCTCTGGCCAGACGAGAAGATTGTGTGATGAGATGCATTGTGTAATTAGATTACATTCAACTTTATTGTCATTGCACACGTACAACGAAATGTGATCTCTGCATTTATTACACGGCTTTGTTGAATACTCGATTCTGATTCATCAATTTGCTGCTATGGTTCTATGGACACTACTTCCAGCCTTAGAATCTAACAGACAATTTTTGTGGAAGCAATAAAATCATTTTTAAATCAATAAAAAAAAGGTTATATTTTGTGTCAAATTAGTAGGGCTGTCCCGAATACCATATGTTGGGCTCCGGAGCTTCGGTAGTAATCGACAGCGAATATTCGAATATTCGGGGGGGGGGGGGGGGGGGGCAAAAAAAAAAAAAAAAAAAAAAAGTTTGGTACTATTCGGATAAGTTGCAACTATTTTCCAAGCAAAGTAAGTGCACGTTTTTATCATGTGTAACGTTACTGTTTAAACGGCGGATAAAAGCTGAGGTGCGCGATTGTTGATGGGGGGGGGGGGGCGGGCGGGATTGTTGACGGGGGGGGGGGGGGGGGGGGGTGCGACAGTCCTGGACCGGCCCAATAATCTGGACCGGCCCAAAAATAATAATACACAAAATAAAAAATACAAAATAATCGGCCTGAAATCGTCCGGCCGAACCTCCCTATGGCAGCCCGTCCCTGGTTATAGGCCTATGCGGCGCTCGTAAAAGCCGAACAATGCGCCTACATGCGCTCTTAAAGGTTTGGAAACGATCCAACAAGACTACATCTGTATTCCAATCACAATAAGTAGCCTACGTATCGGCCAACAATAATCAAACAAGGCAGTAAAAGTGGGCATTGAACTGTATAACTGTTTTGAAAAAAGGGGAAAAGGCCGACATATGCCGATACAATATGCAGCCAGCGCTCGGAAAAGGCTCGCGACAAAAAGATGAGCCACACATTTAGAAACAATTGCATGAACTGTCTAAAAGAAATACCTTAGTCAGAAAACATATATGAGGCTGAACGTTTTTGCTAAAATGTCACAGTTATGGAAATATTGAAAATGTTGGAGCGGCTGACTTGACCACGCGAACCGAGAGACGGCTGTCTTGACCGCAGTACGCGATCGGTCATTAATCAATAATCGTATTTATCCGTATAACTGCACACAACTTTATTTAAAATCAAATGTAAAACATGTGTGTTTGTATTGTGGTGTCCGGTGCGTGTGGATGTGCGGCTCCTCCGGCGGAGCGGTTCATGTTAATAGCGGAGTCCGGGAGGGTTCACCTTCACGGCGGAGTTACGAGGGATGTGCGACTATCGTCTTAAAAAATACTAAAGTGTTTTTTAAAGTTAGAAAGATATTAGATATTCAACCGATATTCACGCTCCGAATTACAGTGATCAGACACAGGGAACTAAAGCCGCGATCACCGCACCGCTTCAAGACTCACAGTATGCAACACAACGTCCTTTTGATCGATAACAATATAAATTGATCGACACATTTCTTAACGATCAATGATCGATCATCGATTAATTATGCCCATCCCTAGTTCCCACACAGCTGAGGTCTTCGGCATTTTGTCTTCCCTTTAACGGCCAAGGTGAACTGAAGCCTGACGTTCACTGCTGTGAGTGATGTCACGCGCCCAAGCTGAGATGGTATATATTTCCACATCTTAACAGTCAAGTATAAATATAGTACAAGAATGTGCTGACAAAATGTATTTTGCGGTTCGCCTTTAGTGATAGCCTACATTTAGAAAAAAACAAACAAAAAAAAAACGAATATCCGAATCCCAAAATTGAAAACCGAATACCTACCCAACGAACGAATATCCGAATAGTCGAATATTCGGGTCCAGCCCTACAAATTAGTGATTTCTTTAGTAAGTAGCCGTGTAATGACTGCTGTATATTATCCCTTACTGAACCCATCAAGAGCAGCACTATAGGCCCGGGAATCGACTCCAGGTCTACTGCCTGTGCCTTGGTCAAAGAATAGGCTAACACCATGTCCCTACTAGCCTATGTGTTTCTGTGGATCATCATTGTGTTTCACCTGTTGAAACAAACGCCTTTTAAAAAGTATATTCTCAAGGTTTCGTATATTTTTTCTATACATGTTTCATGTTTAGAATTGTCTATAGCCTAGGCCTACATCAGAACAATAGAAAAGTTGATAGTGAACATGGGGCTAAATAAATGTTCGGCCTAAGAAGTAGGCCGAAACTGAACCATAACATTGAAAAAACACAATTTATTAGTATTCCCTACCTATTGTCTATCTCCAGAGCGGCCTGCTCCACTCTGTCAGCCCCGGGTGGAAGGGGCAAGAGGGTCTTGCCCTTGACTTGTCCCGACACCACAAACACGTTGGTCTTGAGCGAGTGCACGTGGTGTCTGATGTCATGCGACACTACCTGCGGCCAATCACAGTGGTTCCTACCGTTGGACAGCAGCGGAACCACGACCTAGAGACAGTAAACAGAAGAATTTGTTAAACCATGAGCCGTTGAAATTGCCACAGAGTTTCGCATGAGACGTGGCAAAACAAAGTTGTCAGTCTAGGTTACGGTATATTTTTACATTAATTTAGGATTTTGCAGCACCGCAACCCTCTTCGAGTCCTCTCAATATGGCGGAGTATCGTGTGTGTGTGTGTGTGATGAGGGGGAAGGGGGTGGGGGTTGGGGGGGAGATGTCCCCCCCGTCCCCCCATGTAGACTACGCTATGTAACTCGGACTTAAGGTAGGGGGCGCACTGAGGACCAGAAGTAAGCGCATAAGAAGTTTGCATCCAATCGACGCGTCGTCAAAGTCGTTGCATTATTCGCACGTTTTAGCACGCTGCTCCAACCCGCTTTACCTCTTCAACCAAAGCGGAGAACTGGTCGATGGGGGCGCGGGAGGACAGGTCCCCGCAGACCAGACCGGTCCTCATGGCGTCCGGGGCCAGTGGGGCCCTGCCCTGCTGTTGTTGTTTCACGAAGTACACCGCCTTGTGCCGGGACCCGGGCGGGAGGGTCCCGCTGGGGACCAGCAGTCCGCCGGCGCTGAGCGAGACCACCAGAGTGAGGCGGTCCGGCGCGTCCATGAAGCCCCGCAGCACCTGCAGGTGCTCCTCTGTAGACACGCACCTCTGCCACGCGTCCCGCTTCAGTCCCAAAGTCCTCAGCACGTAGTCCTCCAGGAACACCAGGCGGGGGTCCTCGGCGGTGCGACCCTCCATGGTGTGTGTGTGTGTGTGTGTGTGAGAGAGAGAGAGAGGGTGAAGTGTGGTGAAGTGATTGTGTTTCGGCATCCATAGCAACGCTGTGTTTGCATTAATGAGGCGAGGCGGTTGCGCTCTGTGTATATTGTGTGTGTATTGTGTTTGTGTGTGTGTGTGTGTGTGTGCGTGGCGTGCTTGCTTGTGTGTGCTTGCATCTGTGTGTGTGTGTGTGTGTGCGCGCGCTTGAATGTGTGTGTGCGTGGCGTGTTCGTATCTGTGTGTGTGTGTGTGTGTGTGTACTGCTGACCCCGGACCGCCCAACAACACGTTTCCATTGACACCCCACACACACACACACACACACAGAGTGGATGGCATGGATGGCATGATGTGCGACCAACCAACTACGTTGAAGTTGGGGGGGGGGGGCATTTCCTTTTATTTAATGTGTGTTGAAATGTCCTTAAAAAACAAATCTCAGTCTCCAAACTGCGTTGGGATGCCCCCCCCAGAAAAACCAACAAAAAAAACCTGCAACTACCGCATGCGGCCGCCAGGTGGCCCCACTGCAGCGAGTACGGGAGGTGAGAGCTTTTCTGTAAACAGGTTATAGGTAGTAATAGGTAGGCCAACTCATGAGATGCAGCTTGTGTTGTCCTCTATGTGCAACACGTATCCCCTATGAGTTGCCCTGCAGTAGGAATAACAAGAAACACAACTCAAGGCTACAATCTTCTGGTATGGTTTGTAACAGGATTATCAGACACAACATGACATGTTTGTCTCTGTCCTCTCTTGTTCAAAGGGGATGAGAAATGTTTTAAATGTGTTGCAGAACAGAAGATGACACAAGACATGACAGACCTCCGTGTGTCTGTGTGTCTGTGTGTGTACGTCTTTGTGGGTATACTATGTGTGTGTGTTTGTCTGTATCTGTGTGTACGATAATTGTGCATGTGTACTATCATCATGCTCCAAGGGTATAAAATAGTACCTGTGTTTGTGTATATTGTGTGTGTGTGTGTGTGTGTGTGCACATGTGGCGAGCTTGCATGTGTGCGTGCTTGCATGTGTGTGCGTGGCGTGCTTGCATCTGTGTGTGTGTTTCCATGTGTGTGTGTGCACAAGCAAGACATGTTTGGTTCCTCCGGGTAACTTCGTAGATTAGTGTGACAGACCAAAGGGAACGGTCCTCCCTGCCCTCCATTTAAAACCCAGAGAGTCTCCACAGAGCTGATATGAAGGGAGGCTGCAGCCTCTGTAAAGCCTGGCAGGCCCCCGCTGCAGCCACTCTGAGTCAACATACACACTGTGATGTCTGAATAGTAACCGCACACACACACAGACACGAGGTCCCCCACAACATCCACACAATAGCATGTTTAAAGAAGCTGTGATTCGTTTAAGCAGAAATTATATTTAGCCAAAAAGGGTATATTCATATTCATATTTTATTTGTCTTATTTTACTATGTTTAAACATTTTGTATTGCTTTATACTGTATATATACACAGTTGGGGATGCCTACAAGCATTTTATGACCATGAATGACTTCAACTTGTTGTTCATCATAGTTCATATGATTCATATTTCATATGATGAACATCATATGTGAATATGATATGAATATCAGATGAAAAACGTGCAACTTGATATGCTCGGTATGTACTGATGGGTGGTTCTGATGAACGAGGGACAGAGAGAACCAGGGAAACATGCGACGACCACAGCCATCGCAGCACAAGACAGATGCTGCTGTCCTCCTGTCCGCCGGTCTTTTGGCATTGCTTTGAATAACATCTGCGACCGTCTGAGACGGCCTGCATAAAACATGGATTTTAATACACCAATATGAGTGTGTGTGTGTGTGTGTGTGTGTGAGTAAGTGAGTGAAACAGAGAGAGACTCGGTCTGTTTGTGTGTGTGTGGGTGTGTGTGTGTGCCTATAACACACATCATTTGCTCACTATTTTCACTATTCACATTCAAGTTCACTATTTGTCCGTCACATGTCCACTTTATTGCCTGAATTTGACTTCACATAACTTGTTGTAATCAGGTTAAAAAAAGAAAAGAAGGTATTTATTAGCTCATTAGCATTCCTCATTCACCATGAGATGTGGTGGTCCCGTCTTCTCCACGCGTTTTATTTATTCGTTTTATTGCTTTCAGATGTAAACCAGCGTGGATTAGGAAAGAGCTGGGAGAGGAAGTAACCACCGAGGTGTTACAGCCTCTAAACCGTCCCTGCGTTTGAAGTAACACAGCTTTACCCCCCCCCACACCCCCCACCCACACACACACACTCCCCACTCCCGCCCTAAATAAACATGTTGAGTCAACTCCATCACAGCCCATCGTGTTAAAAGACGGGCTTTATACACACAGCACGCCGTGTGCTGGGTATGAATAAATACAACAGCATATCTGTAACAGCAATGTCCAACTCCTGAGGGGGGGGGGGGGGGGAGTTTAATTTGTTGTGTTTAATTACAAGTGCTTGATTTAGTGACCAGAGGTCTGGTTCTGAACTCTTGGCACACCTGCTGAGGTAAAAAAAAAAAAAACAGAACAAAAGAAAAATTGAGGGTTGAAAAACAGCATGTTTTAATCAACTCTCTTTTTCTTTTCTTTTTTTGTGTTGGTTTGCGTATGTTAATCGATCAGTAAATCTACGACACATCTGCTTTACGTTAATTTCCTAAATTCATCATCATTATGAAAATCATGTCATGTTTAGTGTCTACACCGCAATTAGTACATGAATACCACACCTGGGATCTCGGGGGGGGGGGGGGGGTTAGGCTAGCAACGTGTGTGTGTGTGTGTGTGTGTGTGTGTGTGTGTGTGTGTGTGTGTGTGTGTGTGTGCATGTATGTGTATGTGTGTGTGTGTGTGTGTGTGTGTGTGTGTGTGTGTGTGTGTGCATATAGCACGTACCAGGCACACTTGATACGTGCTATATGAAAAGCACAATGTGGACCAGAATAGAATATACAGTTACATAGTGCAGGTTTATCATTCACAATTACCACAGGAGGGGGCTGCAGTATAACACACAGACACGATTCAACCCTTAACTTTTACAGCACACACACACGCACGCACAGACACGCACACACACACACACACACACACACACACACACACACACACATCCTCATAATGAACTGTGTGCTCTGCATGCTGTTGAGGTATAGGCCTGTGTGTTGATACCTGCCTGGATGACATCATACATGGTGACGGTCATCAGCTCAACAAAGCCAACTTATTCACGATATGAATTATTGAACCTCCACACTATACTGGAGGAACTGTTAGGACGTTATTAAGTGGAGCAAATACAGAACAGCCGAAGCCATGATTCATGATTCACTCATACATATGAGAGGCTTTTAGTCAGTTTGACTCAGTGGTTTCTTCTAGTAACTGAAATACACACGCACGCACACACACACACACACTATTCCTTTTCTATTCTAACCCTCTCTGTTTCTATCTCTCTCTCTCTCTCTCTCACACACACACACACACGCACGCACACATGCGCACACACACACAGACACACACACTATTCCTTTTCTATTCTAACCCTCTGTTTCTATCTCTCTCTCTCACACACACACACACACACACACGCAAGCACACACACATGCGCGCACACACACACACACAGACACACACACACACACTATTCCTTCTCTATTCTAACCCTCTCTCCCTCTCACACAAACACACACACATGCACACACACACAAACACACGCACTATTCCTCCTTCTATTCTAACCGTCTCTGTCTCACACACACACAGACTCTCTCTCTTGTTATACATATGCACATATCCACATGTGCAAGCTGTCTGTACATGAGACAGCGCCAGGTCATCCCCCAGGATCAGCGATGAACGGAGTGACACAAACTCTACAGTCTCAGACCAGAACATCACCGCCGCCGCCGCACACTCCTGTGAAACGCTCGCCGTCGCCAAAACCACACGGATCAAGACGGCGTGGTCCAGAGGGCGGTTGAAAACCTGAGGCCTCTTCTAATAATGCTTGGCACCTTCCGGAAGGAAACGCCAGACAGTGTGTGTGTGTGCGTGGGGGGGGGGGTGAATTGGTTGAGCGCCTCAAAGTGGCGCCCGGCCACTGTTAGCGCATGAATGTAGCGCAGGAATCCGGCGAATGCCGATCTGCCTGGATCAAATAGTTGAATCATTCATCTTCGCTATTACATAAATACAGAAAAAAATAAAACTTCTGAATCATAGCTTTCAGGAGCTTTTTTTTATGAGATGAAGGAATAAGCTCACCGTAGTTCATTAAAAAAAACAGCAACGGTGAAATCAAAAAGCGGCTTAATTTGTTTAGGAATGTTTCATGCTTGTGATGGCATTGTTCTGTTGTTTGTCTGAAGAATGTACAAATAAAGTTTATAGAAATGTTTCATGCTATTTTATGTCATTTTATCTTATGTATGTGCTACGGATCTCCTTTCAAGTCTACAATGTGCTGATGAGCATGATCAGCATATGAGCAACACACACACACACACACACAGTGTACACAAACAATTCATCTTTCAGTTTGGGCCTTCATGGTGTTTCGCTATATGTCTCTCTGTTTGTTTGTGTCTTTTGCCTGTGTGTGTGTGTGTGTGTGTGTGGGGGGGGGGGGGGGGGTGTTACATCACACAGGGCACAGAGTGTGTGAGAATGCTGATAGTGTGCCCTGAGGAAGTGAGCTGTGACTGTTTATCTCGACACAGAGATCCAGTTGCTAGTCGGTCAATTATACACCCCCTCTCAAATAGCTTTGACCAGCTAGCTTTGACCAGCGTGTGGTTGGTTAATGACCAGAGTGGAGGGAGGGCGGGCTGCCAGTCAAAGGACCCTGTTTTGTTGTTTTGAGCCATGTAGAGGTTTGTTGAAGAACCACTGACGACTTTAAAGCGAAAGAAGAAAAAAAAAAACCTCCAAGGCATGACTGGATGGGTAATTTTCATACTTTCTCCATTTGGTGAGGGGCCAAGAGCAACACGCCGAGGGCAGCCTCTCTCTCTCTCTCTCTCCCTCTCTCTCTTTATCTCTCTCTCCCTCCCTCATTCTCTCTCTCTCTCCCTCTCTCTCTCTCTCTCTGCAACAGGATATAAGGTTAATAATGACCACCAGGGGACCAGCAGAATGACATAAATGCATAAAAGACTCTTTATTTTTTCTTCACACATTTTAGAGTGACCACATAAGAGTCTGTGCAGATGTATGAATGTATGCCGTAATACTTTTTTATTTTCTTCTAATTGAGATACCGTACTCATCTTGGCTCACATTGAACCCTATTGGCTAGCCTAGCTAGATGACTCAACCTGTACGTGATACAGGACATTAAACATTACATATAGAAAATAAATTCCAACTGGCAACAAATGTTATTAAGTTGGGTTTATTTTTTGTTTATCTTACATTTCACCGACAAATCATTCTCCAAGATCAACTACCGTTACTTTCAGTACACATTTACTTCTCCCATTAAAGTCGAATAGTATAATAGCGATCAAGCAATTAAGCGTAATTTTATCGCATATAATTGTATTCCGACTTTATAATGACCTTCATCGGGGTTGTAGCGGCGACCCCAGTGCACTAGGGCCCCTGGTGACATCTTACCTGGGCTTCATTAGGCTAATTGGGAGCAGAGCTGACCTCGCTCAGCTCACCTCGACCCGGACGGACTTATGAGACCTCAGCCTAATGGCCATGTAATCACGCCTCGATTAGGAGTCAACTATGAGCTACGTATACGCGGGTTCACCCACGAGGTCAGTGTGGGGAATGTCTCTGGGCACTCCCCAGCTCCAGGCCTCTCCCAGTGGACTTATTCACCTACAGCGGCCATCTTGGTTGTAAACGCCAGCTGGGTGGGGGGGAACGGCGTGCGGAAGAAGCAGGATGTAACACAGGTAGTGGACACACTCACTGTGGAAAAATTGCCTTAAAAGAGTGCCTTAAATATAAATGATGAATCAAGATGGTCGCTAGGTGAATACGGCCCATTGACTGGGTTATTAAGGGGCTTGTGAGGAGGGCCAAGCTTGTTCGCTCTTTGGAGTGAAGATTTTTTCTCTTTCTTTTTTAAAGGTAATTCTACAGCCTTTAGTGAGAGATAAGCTATATGCACGTTGACAGTGGGAGCTGGGTTAAGAGCACAACCCGCACACAGAGATATCATTTAGACATCTTTATGAATTAATCAGACAACGTTTTGACGATCCATGATGGATCTTCTTCAGGTCAACAGCCTCTCTCAATACCACAGCGCATCTCTGCGTAAGCGGCTGACGTGCGAGCGACCCCTCTAACCCCTCACCAATAGAGAGGATCCCCTCCCCTTCCACCCGGACGCCATGGACGCGTACAGCGTGACGGTGTGACATAAAAAGATACCGTCTGTCCTCGGTGGCTGGCCAGTGTCCTTTACCTCACAGATTCCAGCGATACGGCTAAAGTAAATTTCGGGCCTTGTTGTATATGCTCTACAGAAGTATACTGTTTATTTAACATCTCGGAGCGCACTGAGTTATGACTAGTAATGATTACTCAAATGCCCAGTGTTTGGCCTATTGTACCAGCAGTGCCTCCAAACAGCCCGCTGGTGTTTATTTGAATTTTCCATTTTATATTGCCACATGTCATTATGCTGTTTAGAGTGTATCCCCCGTGATGGATACTTTCCTTCACCCCTCTCGGCTTGTGTGTGCATGTGTGTGCGCGCGTGCGTGCGTGAAGAAAGTGGCACCCATGAGGCGACATGTCAGATGTGTTATTTCATGTCATGGGAGTCAAGGCCCCCCAGGTTGGTAACCTGTCCTGTGCTTTATAAGACCCAACTTGAATGTATATATATATATATACTTTTATGCTCACTTTCTGTTCTGTTGTGCGGCTGCTCAAATGCGTCTAGACATAATTTAATTTCAACACATCAGAATGATAAAGGACGACCACGGCGTCTCGGTGGGTTCTGTCAAAACCTCAAATCCCAGTAGCTGTAAAATGTTACCTCTGGGTATCCACCTACTACGCTGCTTCCCTGCACGTGTGTGTGTAGGTTTTTGTGCGTGTACGTGTGCGTGTGTGTGTGTCTGTGCAGGTGCGTGTGTGTCTGTGTGCGTGCGTGCGTGTGTGTGTGTGTGTGTGTGTAAACTCACCGAACTAGACCAGAGTCGTGATGGATTTGTCCTTATGAAAGCACTACTACTTGGGCAGCCGTCCCGAGATGTCCTCCTCCGTTTAGACGCGGGCTTCTTGTTTATGTTGGCCGCGGCGGCGCGCGCTCCTTTGACGCATCAAAGGCTCTGCTAGATTGGCTCTCAGGTGAACGCTCAAGGCAACCGGAGCATATTTCACCCGAGGACAACAACTCGCTCCCCCAATTCAAATTAAGAATAATTTGTAGTCAACCGCTGTTTTCTTAATCATTCTTTATTGCCCTGTATTGCCGCGATTCAAGGAGAGGATTCATTTTTAAATATGACCCGTCTGCGTGGCCCGTGAACCTCTAGCCCGACGTATTTAACACACGTCTGCTTTGAACAGAAGCAGAGCAGTGAGGGAAACGCAGAGGAAGAAAAATGTCTGTGATATATTTTAAAAAGTATAAAATAAATATTGACCTTAGATTCATGTAGAATTGTATTGCCATTTCATTGATTTGATTACAATTCAAATGATTATTCCAAGAGAGGAATTTCCATTTTCCATTAACTATGGCCATGCTGGCCTGGGAGGCCACTACCAGAAGGCCTTTTCAAAATAAAGGCCGACATTCTTGTGTCTAAGGTTTTTCCTAGTATTTCACAGTGTAATAAGCTGGTGAGTTCAGGATGGTTCTAGATACTTGTTTGACAGCATGTCACCAAGAGAGACAGAGTCATGAGTTATGACTAAGTTCTGCTGTAGTGAACACGCTGTTGTCCTAACCTCGCCAAGTGAATCGCGCAGTTTGAAATGTGCATGTTTCACAGGTTGTCCGTTGAAATGCGCTCAAAATAAACACTATGTGTCACTGTATGTTTTAATATTGAACTCTCCCGTGCTGCGTGTGGTGTGAAATCCACTGTTCACCACCTAGCAAAGCTGTGAAACTGAATTAAAACAACAATGTTTAGGTCAGAACAAGGACACTTATGTTGGAAGGCTGAAAGCACATTGATGGCTAAGTTCATAAATCTGATGTCATGCCTTACCGTATAACACTTTCCAAACATTGGGAAACGTTTTTCCTATTTATTCGGTAAACGTCTTGTGCAACCGAGTCATAAATCTATTATGGATAAAAGATATTTCTTAATCAACCGTTTGACCATCTTACCCCATGTCATGAGATAGGGATGTTTTATGTGCAGCTTAATCGCATTATAAACATATTGTGGAGAGAATCAGGGGGTTCGTTGTTCAGTGCTCAAGGAGCTTCAATAAAACCAAGATATCGAAACATTTGGTAAACATTGGTCGCATTGATTGTTTGGCCCTGGAGGCGGGAACAAGCTGAACCCCAGAACCAGCAAGATGCGCAAAGCAATGAAGTCGTTTTGCTCTTGTTTTCCTTCTGCGGCCTTTAGTTGCATTCTTTAGATTGGCATTTATTCAGAGTAGACGACTTTATTAATCCAGGGAGATTATTAAAGAAAAACAATAATAAAAACAGAGAAAATAAATAAAAAGTACAAACAAAAATGTACATAAAATGTACATAAAATCTAACTAGAAACCATGTAACTATCAAGTGGCTGCAATAATAAATATTAAACATTGAGATGCATAGGACAGAAGTAGCTATGGACTATCACAGTCACTGGGTTGAGGTCAAGGTTACCGGGGAATTGACAACAACAGGCGTAAAGGGCTTGTACATGGCGACATCACATCACAATGACCGCCGCCATTTTGGGAGCATAGGAACATTATAGTTATTAAATTGGTAGTAGTAATGTTTTTTTGCTCATTGTTTAGTAATTCATTGTGAAAGGGTTTGTTTGGATTTGGGGAGACATTGTTGTGTTTGAAACTGCCACAGCGAGACGCGAGTATGGCCAACTATACATCCCATGATGCATTGTGTTGTACAAGCCCTATATATTAGGATGGTTGTATGCATGCTACTGTCTGTGCAAGCAGTTAAAATAGTTTGGTAGGTCAAACAGAATGTAATCATAATTCATCTTTTTATTTACTTAGTGTTTTTTTCATACTCGTAGCACTTTGAGATTGGTCCCAATGAAAGGCACATTATAAGTTGACTTTATTATTATTATTATTATTATTATTATTATTAACTTAAAAAAATATATCCTCTTTATAAATGTATATATTCCTACAATTTGGAGCAATCCTGAACGATGGACTATAGAATCTATTATATAGATGGTGATAAAATAGGTGCTAAGATGCACCATTTGGGATAAAAACAATGAGCTGTGTTCACGATATACTAAATGTTTGTCAAGCCACAAATAAAAGCCACCAGACTATTTAGCAGGCCGTTGAGGAAACACAGACCCCCAGCCCACCACCACCACCACCACCGTTACCTCCCAGTGTGAACAGACACATGCACTAAACATGCCCATGTTTCCTGTTTCCAGTAGGTACAATGTGTGTGTGTGTGTGTGTGTGTGTGTGTGTGTGTGGACGTGAACTTTCCCGATTGTTTTGCCATTACACACATGGCTGGGTTCGGTTCAACATACCGCAAGTTTTCTGTTTCGGCTGCATGACATTGAGTGCTGCTCTGCCCGGCACTCGAAGCACAACACACTCAACCGCACTCACTCAAACACCCGCTGCATGGAGTGAGGTCATGGCTGGGGAGCCGGCCAGGGATAGAATACCTCTGAGGAGGAGGAGGAGGAGGAGGAGGAGGAGGAGGAGGAGGAGGAGAACACCAAATCAGACCTAAATTTAGACGATTGTTAAGCAGTCACCGTAACAGTTCCATCGATCATGCCGGCATGACGTCGTCGTGTTTTCCCTCCGATGAATTCTCCACATTTCACGGCGATGTTTTCATGAAGTGACATCACTAGCTATATCAGTGTCATGCTGTGATGTCACCCCCTTCCCTTTTTCCTAAATAGCGACGCTGCGTCTATGTTTAACAAAGGGAAAAGACATCCGCAGGTGAGCTCTGAGATTGTGAATTGTGCACTAGATACAGAGAGAGAGACAGAGAGACAGAGACACAGAGAGAGCGAGAGAGAGACAGACAGAGAGAGAGAGAGACAGAGACAGACACAGAGAGAGAGAGAGACAGAGACACAGAGAGAGCGAGAGAGACAGAGAGAGAGAGAGAGAGCCCCGTGAAGCCACACCGCACAAGATAAAGGTGAGCAACGCTCTTCAATGCTCATTGGTGGAATGTTTTCATGCGTCGCATCTGAGGTTAGCATTACTAGCCTCTTGTAAATACCAAACTGACTTTAACGCAGTAACCCCCCCCCCCCCCCCCCCCCCCCCCGCCGGCGATGAGCGTAACCTCAGGGCATCACTGAAAGCCCCCCTAATACCGCTCACCCGACCTCCACGCCATGCTTGGGAACATCGTGTCCTCCAAGACCTCAGTCACACTACTAGAGCCAAGGGGGAAATAGTGAGTCACACATTGGGGGGGGACCGATCGGGTCAGGAATGTGGGGTCTTTCAATTACATGAACCCTACGTTAACTTTGAGCTCAACCATGTATTCCACAATGTCTGGGAGTACAGCTTAAGCGACATAGAGATGCCCTTAAACTTTAAATGATAAAAGAACCGGCCAGGCGAATGTGCTGCCGCTTCATCGACAAAATCAGACCGCTGGACGTTGCACTGAAATATTATCTCTGTTTGAACATTGGGGGGGACACGTCCCCCGGCCCCCCCCTAGAATTTCGCCCCTGACTAGTGCTATGAGTTATGAAAAAGAAGCAACAAGCTAATCCTGAGCAAGAAGTGGCACAAGGGTTTAGTCGACTTTAAATTATTTGGATTGTCACCAATGGTGTTAATTTTAATGGTGTTTTAATTTTATAATAAATATTCATCATCTGTAACAAAGTTTTTCGGTCTCTCAAGTGCGGTGTCAGGCTACATCCACACTACTACGTTTTCGTTTTAAACCTCATAACTTTTGCCACGTTTCCGCCTAGCGTACACACTACTCCAGCATTTTACAACCCCTAAAACGGAGATTATTGAAACCACTGCTGACCCAGTTTTAGTTTGTAATCTCCGGGGTTGCGTTTCAGTCTGGACTAGTGCGGACGGGCGGATACGGAGCCGATAAAGCAGACAGCCACGTTTGTTTCCTGATTGGCTCTTATCA
>JAOPHQ010000046.1:40000-57500 GCA_030340625.1 Merluccius polli | reverse complement strand
AATATCCCAAATAACATGATTATGAGTGAAATGCGCAGAAGTGAAAACCAGGCAGACGTCTTGGCAAGGAAAGCATGCAAGAAAACCGCGGAGCTATAGGGCCTGGATGAGAAGACCCCCGGCCCTTGGGTCTTGGGGCCCCAGTTGACTGAAGCACCAGGGGGAGAATGGGTTGTATAAAGAGGTTGGGAGAACTGTATCTTCTGGGCTGGTCCCAGGAGCTGAAGGTACCCACATTAAAAACAAGTGGTTTAAAATACACTTCATTGTCTCTCTCTCTCTCACTTGTTCTCCATTTTTCTCTCTCTCTCTTATTCTGCATCTCTCTCTCTCTCTCTCTCTCTATCTCTCCCTCTCTCTCTCTTATGTTGCTTGGCCACGGCTCTTGCGTCCATCAGCTGCACCTCGGAGCTCATCTCCCTGCGTATTAAAACACACAGAGACACAGACACAGACACGAGCGCGCACACACACACACACACACACACACACGCACAGGTCTGGTCCTGAAACAACAGTCTACAATCACACGTGTCAGGTCAAATCTGTTTCAAATCGCCTCACCCTGTTGCCTTGAAGACGCCATGACATCATGGGTTCGCTCGCCCCACCACCGCACTGCGGGCGCCCCGGAGAATTTTAATCTCTTACACCAGGAGTCGAGCCGGTTGCCGTTACTCACCCGACGACCGACGGATCCGCTCATTCGACGGGGAACAGCGTGCGTTCCCAGCGGGTGTCTCGACTGGGAACGCGCTCAATTTGGATCTGCCAGCAACGATAACAGCCGCATCAATAATCTGTTCCACCACCACCGCCACCCCCCCCCCCCCCCCCATCATCCCCACCCCCATTATGTGTCCATGATACAATGATTGCATCCACGTCGTCTGGCACCGCGGCCAACCTTGGCACGTGAAAGCCAGACGTCGAAGTTCTCCAAGCGTTCGAGTCAATCAAGGGCCTGTCATCGGACTGTCTCGCGCCGGGGGCTCCTCACCCCGTTGGCACCCAGTCTCCCACTCTCGTCAGACAGCGGCCTGGCCAAGGAGCGCTGATATTTGAACCAGGTGACGGGGCGGGGGTGGGGGCGGGGGTTCACGTCAATATTTCTCATAACGTAGACTAAATAATCACGGTTATGAGCTTATGAGCGTTGCTCTCGGGTCACCGATGCCGAGGTGTGCTGAGCGGGGCGGGGATGGGGTTGCGGGTTAAAAATAAGCTTTATATTTCAAACCATGAAGGCGTAATAATATCACATGCTATCTTCTTTGGCAGGAGGGTGTCCGCAGAAAATGCCGGTCTA
Source organism: Merluccius polli (assembly GCA_030340625.1). Taxonomy (NCBI): domain Eukaryota; kingdom Metazoa; phylum Chordata; class Actinopteri; order Gadiformes; family Merlucciidae; genus Merluccius; species Merluccius polli. The sequence goes on along the minus strand of JAOPHQ010000046.1, from coordinate 56,191 downwards.
TCTATTATGGGAGGGAGAATTACCAGACTGTTGGTTGAAATGAATGATTGAAAGACAGTGGAACTGATGGAGGAGATGTAGCCATAGCTGAGAGGGTGTAAGAAACATATACATCATGGGCCGCACTCATTCCCAAGTCCAACAGCCGTCGTTTATTTGACTCCTAAAGGCAAAACAAATCGCCACGCAGGAGAAAATAAACCGTCCACTGGCGACTACTGCACTTCATTCGCCGTCAACACAATCACACTGCCTCGCTGAATTCACCAGGTACCCACACACAGTCAGCCAGACACGGAGGGAGCTGTTGTTCAGGTCAGGCAATTAGGAACCTACTCTTTATTCCTCCGACATTCCTCGAAAAAAAAACTGGATTCGGTTACAAGAAGTGGAAGTGTTTTTATATAATATCCACTCGGCACATCACTGTCAATATCCTGAATGAATTATGAAGATGAATGTGTGCTTGTGTTTGTGCCACAAATAAGTACGTTAAGTAAAGAACCATCAGCCAGGTGTCATAGAGGTATGAGAGAGAGAGAGAGAGAGAGAGAGAGAGAGACCAAGAAAGAGCGAGAGACTTGAGAGGGGCGAGGTAGAAGCTGAACAAGTTGCAGACAGAAAGATGACGAGCATGTTCATATCCTGCATGATTCATAGCCACTGCCTTCCAGTTGGACTAGACATCACACTGATCGCATTGCCTCAACGTTCATGTAATCATGTAACACTTATGGAGACAACAAATGGTATCCATTTGCATTGCGTGCCTAATCTGGGATCCAGCAGTCCTACTATATTACAGCACAACTTCTGGTCCAGCAGTCCTACTAGCAGAACTTCTGGGGGGAGATGGCAGAGATACGTCTAGTTTCCTGTTCCTATTCTACAGAAGAAAACTCATTTGTGCGAGAGGATGAAGCTTTCAGAAGGGGATTTCTACAGTGGCCAGTCTACACAGTGCTGATTTGAAAACTTTACACTTTTGTTTACAGTTTACTAGTGAATCCAATTACGCGCTTATAGATCCCAGCCTCCAGCAACACGATTGGTCGAAACAAATACGAAGCGAAAGAAAGTGAAACGCTCCCTTCAGCCAGGCTTGAGCTCGTCTGCCATTAGACTTTAGACATTAATCTATCATCTGATTTGTAATGACCAGTTACCCCTCATGTTTAGCCCATGGGGGTCGCTGGAAGGAGGAACGGGGGTGTCCATGGCGATTGTAAACATTTACAGTGGGAGGGAAGTGTGGGTTCATTTTTTGCCAGGGGGAACCAAGCGGTTCCATCCGCAGAGAGAAGAACGAAAAACACGTCCTCCTTGTCCGCCTTCCTCCCGCTCTCCCGCTCCCTAGCGTGCGCGCCCGCCGCCGGGGATTACAGCGGACAAGAGACGTCCAACAGAAACACGCTGCCGACCACCAGAAATAGAGAGCAGCTATTTCGGTCCCGACCGCCTGTTATTTTTAGCCGGAAAAAAAAAAGTGACATTCTCTACGCTAAATTACAACATCATACGGTCACACCATGTTCTTACTTTCCTTCTGCCTCTTTTTCTTTTTTCCTGCCCTTAGAGCCATCCAGCCGATGAGTCAACGAGAAGTATGCGGTATGACGTTAGCCGTGCAACCCCCCCCCCACACACACACACACACACACCGCGCCTCCCCCCTACTCATTCTGATCAGGAGTTTTGATATTTGTCTTTATTGTCCAGATTTAATCAACTGAGATGGGTTGGCGAAGGAGATTCAGGATCTACTACAAACCGGCACGTTGTTTATACAAATGGTTTGATATTACCCTCTCCCACAGGTGACGCACATCAGGACATTGTGGTTTTATGGGTTCTGGTTCCTCTAAAACGTTTGCCCTTCACGGTCACGTTATCACTAGTCGTTGATGGAGGAGACCAGCCCCCGCTCCGCTCGCGGCATTCAAACAGCAGATCATAACCGCTGTTTACGCTACGTGGGCTAATGCACCTTGCCAACATGTAACGGGATAATGCTGTTGCCGATATGCCGGGCTCCGAGACATAATGAGACACGCGAAAACACACGTTTCCAATTTCTGACTCACTTTGACCGTTTGATCCAAACAGTGATGTAGCGCTAAACAAAAAGGTGGGTAATCTGCGGTTATCGCTCCTCGTATCCCCGCAGGGTAAATGCCGCGCCATTAACAAACAACAAATATGTGGGATTGGGAAAATTGGATAAACAAAACAGTTTTATTCTACATTGAAATTGGAAACAAATGATACACTTACTGGGTCACATAAAGAAATGATACAGGCTAAATCACTTTGAGATTGAGTGACAAAATGTCTAACAGCGATGTACAATACATTGAATTTGTATTCTCCCGATATGTGTAATATTATACTGTAGCCTATTGTACTTTTTTCTTCCGTTACTGAAAATTAATTTAGCAACTTTCCCCAATTACTTTTTTTGTACAGATATATCAATATGAATGACTGATCTAATAAGATATGGTTCAAGCCCATGGTCGGACGGTACAGAATGCACATTGTCACAGTTGCACAATGACAGTACTTCCTCATGTGTGACAGATTTACAACAGAGAGATGGGGTCAGGCCATCCACAATAGATATAAATATAACTTTAAGTAGCAATAGTGCTTTGTAAACTAAACGATTAACGCAAAAACATATGAATTAGTCTAGGAAATGGATAGTACTGCAGAAGACTTTATTGGCGGATGACATCATCCTGGACTTTAACAAGCTCAGGATGCTTCCACTTGCCCATGACTACTACATACCTCCAGTAGTTATCTCACACTTTGTATATTCAAATAGACCTTTAGACCTTGTTCTCACATCTGTTTCAATTGGTGCCTATCTGGTACACCGATGATGGCATAGAAGTAGACTTATACAGATCCTTCTTTCATTGACGTCATGCTTTGTGCTATCTTTCCAATTCCTATTGTTGTTGTACTTTGCTGAATAAATATGCAAATTTCCAGTTATGGAGAAGTTATGGATCAAATTACATGCAAACATGCAAACTTAAAAAATGCATGAACCTCATGGAAGGGTAGGCCTATCAACATGGCATCGTAAAGAGCCTTCAGCATTTATGTTGATCCGTTTTAGCCATCTGTTCAGTTTTGTGGTCTGTGGTCTTTGGCATGGATGTATTATAAGAACGTGGGTAATAACGAACAAGGTCTTTGGTCTTGTTGTAACAGTTGGCGTTAGCTCTCCAATGTAGGTCACTTCTCTCTGCAGACGGACGGTCCACTTAATAGCAGATACATTCAATAGCATCAAGTAGCTGAGTCAACATGAGCACCGTATTATGCAAAACAAGTGGTGTGGTGTGTCGAGTGCATGGTTTACAGTTAACAGAATATTCAAGCTAGTAGATGGAGGTGTGCTTGTGCAAGGTTTTCCTCGTCCGAGTAATTACTGAGAGGGAAAAAAACGGAAATTGGACATAAAAACATTTTGGATAATCACATATCTGAAGTGAGTTATGGGCTGAGTCTACAGTAGGGAACCAAATTAAAACAAGTGAATCCAATTACTGATTATCAAAAGCAGATGCCCTGAACAGCGCATGTTTGGTGAGTGAAACTGTGGATGTCGAGACTTGAAGCCATGCCTGTGTTTAGACTGAACAGGCATTACAGAGCAAACATTGTAGAAATGACAGGCACTAGTTTGATGTTAATCTTGACCTTGGCCATACTCAGAAGACAGAGACAATCAGCACAATGACTTGTTTTCGGCGGTGGAACATTGTGAGTTTATACATCTGTGCAGCGAGCACACGTTGATTTCTGCTTTCTTTTTTTCCTTGTCTTGACTTTTTTCATTCTCAACTCTGGTTGACTCACGCTCCGTGACTGTAGTGTGATGTCAGAACAATACGATAACTTGTCTCTACGGATTTACAGAAAAACAAGGTCAGTGTTTGTTTTTAGTCGTGTATAAACCCTCTTATCCCCCGTGTTTATTTACCTACACTGAATCAATTCATCTGTGATACCGCCAACAGCCGTGCACTGGATAAGCTAACGTTTCAAAAACATTTGGATTTAATTATCACCGGGATATGATATCCAAACAATCTGGCTCCTTCCATTAATAACTTGATTGCACTGTGAGTGCTGTGAGCTAATGCAGCAGCATTTCCATATATTTTCACAGATTTTTTGAAATTGTTGACTTACTATTATGGGCATTGGGTAAAACCCAATTTAGAGTAATGAACACAGTTCTGTTCACGGAAGAAAATAAAAGAACTGTGTCAACGGCCATACGGTATCCCCATGCTTCGAATACAAACAACCGGTCATGTGACCTTGCGTGAAAAGGAAACCAATAGTGCAGGGGCCTGGCACTGAACAGGGGCGTTCCCTATATGGTTAGCCCAGGGCTAAGAAAGTGTTCGCACTGACGATGGCCGACGATGGTCTCTTTAGGTGGGCTAGCACAGACTTTAGCCTTGGCCTTGCTGGCCCTCCTCCAGAGCAGGGTTAGCACCAACTTTTCGGGGGCTAACTCGAGAAATCACTTAAAAAACATGGTGCGGAAATAGCCAGTGTGCATCAGGGCCAGGAGTTAGAGGCTAGCCAACCACAGCATACTTTACAACGTTTGTGGCCTTGCGCTTGATAACATATATGTGAATGACACCACTTAGCCCTTTGGCAAGCCGAAAAGGTGCGTGAACACGGGTCGGCGAGGTCAGTAAGGCTAGCGTTAGCTTGGGGCTACGCAGTGAACAGTGTGCCCTCAAGTAAAGACTCCACTTGTTCGCGTGGACATGCTGCCGGTGGCCGAGACTGACAGGGCACAAGGGAAACGGCTCGTTGCTTTAGGCAGACAGATAACAGGAGGAAACCGAACGGAGCATGACAGCGCCTAGCTTCGCGCGGCAGATAAACCCAGCCAGCAGCACGTTCTATTTATAAGCGTTTAGCCGCGGTGCAGCAGATCGAGGGCAGCCTGGCCCTATGCAACACTGCTCTTAGTCCTCTCAAACCACAGATGATAAACCCACTAGAATGCACACTGCATTCTAGTGGGTTTGCGGGGGGGGGGGGGGGGGGGGGGGGGGGGGTAGTTTTGTGGTGGTCTAGTGGGGGGGGGGGGGGGGTGGGGGGGGGGGGGGAGTAGTGTGTGTGTGTGTGCAGTGCTAGCATTGAGTGAATGGCTATGATGATTATTTCCTTGCGTTCGTGATTCGTGTTTGCACTTTTTTGTAATTGTATTTTTTTTTTCGCCAATAGAACTTTAGGGCTGTATTTCTGATTTTGCGCCCGCAAATTCCTCTGAGTTGAAGTAACAATATTGTTGTGTTTCATGTTCCCCTCTCTCTCTCTCTCTCCCCCCCCCCCCCCCCCCCCGCTCCTCTCTCTCTCTCTCTCTGTCTCTCTCTCTCTCTCTGTCTCTCTCTCTCTCTCTCCCCCACTCTTGCTCTCACCCCCCACCTAAATCAAGACTCTCACCCCCCGCCCCGGGCGGGGGGTGAGAGTCTTGATTTAGGCGCGTATCTTTCTGAGGTAAGCCATTAAGGTCCAGAGGTTTTATATTGGGGAGGGGGGGTGGGGGGGGTATATTTGGGAGGAGGCCATCGTCTTTGTTAGCTCTGACTTTCCACTCGTGTTCCAGCCTACAGCAGATAAAAGCCTGCAGCAGTCACAGTGGAGGGTTTTACAAGAAAACACATCATTCAAGCGGCAGGAGACGAAGAGGTCTTAGTCAGCGCTGCTCTTAAGTGCAGCACCATGAACCTAGAACCGCTTTCTAACAATAATAATCACACTACTAACACTACTTGGAGGCATTGAATACATATTGAATTCATGAACCTAGGTGTGGGAAATCACTGCACACACATAGACTTAAATGCAACTCAAAGCACTGGTGAGCAGTGGGCAAGCGGTGAAGTAAGGGATAATGCCCGACAAGGTGTCCATTATCAGAAGTTAATGGCGTGAACCGTCCGACGCGAAGCGGAGGACGGTTGCTTCCGCGAAGTCCATTAACTTCTGATAATGGACACCTCGAAGGGCATTATCCCGCTTATAGGCTACCATGGTCACTTGCCAAAGAAAATAAATTAAGACCATTAATTAATATTTGCATGCGTTTTACAATCAAAATATAACCCAGCAAACATTTCGACGTCGATCAGAGGTCTAATCGACGTTGGTCATGGAGGTCGATACGACGTCGATTTGATGGGCTGATATGAAAGTTTTTCTGACGTCGGTCTTTCGACGGACGTCGTTTTGACGGCTAATAGACGACATCAATCCACGTCGTTTCGACGTCGATCAGAGGTCTAATCGACGTTGGTCATGGAGGTCGATACCACGTCGATTTGAGGGGCTGATATGAAAGTTTTTCAGACGTCGGTCTTTCGACCGACGTCATTTCGACGGCTCATCGACGACATCAATCCACGTCGTCTCAACGTTGTATAGACATTATTTCAACTTTTTTTTACTTTTAAGCCAATACACTAAATACCCACATATTTAAGAAAAACAATAGTGCTACATTTCAGTTACCTTGTAGTATATGCCCCAATTTACGGTTTTCAGTATAGCTACCCACCAAACCTGTAACAAGCAATTCTTGGGCTGCATGAAGATAATTAAATATTTCTAAATCGGTTGTAAACCTATTTACAACCATTTACACCAATTCCAGCCAACATTACCTCAAACCGTGTCGTCAACAAGTCCAATAGACGTCGAGTCACAACGTGACTTTATTTCGACCCTTTGCCGACATGAGACATGTATAGAACCAAATGTAGCCTATAGATCATTTGGTCATATCAAAAGGATAGCGATATTTGGCTAGATAGATCCATCTATAATATTTTGTTTAGTTATGAATACTAAATCAAGCATTAATACTCTTCAACAACAGACGGATTCAGGGTATTAAGTATATTAACAAAACATTTATTATTTTTTAGCAAAGCCTATATCTTTGAGAACAAGAACAAAATAAAAAACTCATTGGGACAAAACTCCCACGCCCCTAGTCCTTGCAGGCGCATGTTTGAGATGGAGACCCATGGCTGCTTCAACTTCTGTCTGTGGCCTTGCACTTCCATTTCTTAACAGCAGCTGGAAAGAAAGACAGCTAACGTTAGCCCCGAAACGGGATGCTGCTACCCCCCCCCCCCCGGGATGCTGCTACCCCCCCCCCCCCCCGCTGGGAAGTAGCAGCGGCCCGCTTTGGGGCTACGCTAATGTTATGCTAGCTTTCCAGCCCCCAGTTCGTATGTAACGTTACAAATACGAAAGCCAGCTATCCGTGAGAATTATGCCATGTAGACTTAAACAGTTAAGCATGCAAATGAAAAAAGGATAATGTCCTTACAAATACATTTTCATTTTAAATAAGAGTGTCTTTTCGGAACTCACCTGGAACTTCGACGCTTGCCAAACTTGACTGCGAAATATCACCTAGTGCGCATGCGCACGGGTTGCAGGACAAGGGGATAGGGTTGTTGGGATTACGTGTTGGTGCGCAAGGAAAAATAGTTCCTAAATGGAACCTGATAAATGCATTTACTCAAATTCCATTTAGGAACTATTTTGCCAGCATGCTGGACGAAACATTTTAGCACCTATTTTGGCCATATACATGATAGCATATTGCGTTTGGAATAATAACACTTTTTTCAATAACACAATTAATGTCTAAACATTATACCGTTCACACTAATGTTCCAAAGTTACATCGTTGTTACGTTAAATATCGATATAAACAGTGTTTATTCAGTTACACCACTGACAAACATGCTTTCCTCGAAATCACAATTTCCGTATGTTTTCAAGTCGGCAAATGGTCGAAATAAAGTCACGTTGTGACCCGGCGTATTTTAGACTTGTTGAATGCAGAAATGTTTGCTGGGAGTGTTTATTCGGTTACACCACTCTAAAATAAATTTTCCTTTAAGATTAAGATTATGTTTTCATGTCGAAATGAAGTCACGTCGCGACTCGACGTCATCTGGACTTGTTCGCTTCGACGCAGGTCGAGGAAATGTTTACTGGGAAAGTTGTTCACAAGCCATAATTTGGCTTCCCTAGTAACGCCTGAGGGTCTGACTAATACCTGGAACAATCATTACCCTCCCGTAAGGTTCTCATGCAACGGAAACGTAGTTCACTCCTCCAGTAAATAGGACGGACCTTAGATACGACTTGGCAACGGGAGGTATTCAGTCCACTCAGCTATGAGCCAGAGAGCTGACGTCATGCATTGTACATCGGGAATCGCGACGGCCTATACTTTCAACATAAAGTGTACATATTTATAATTTGAAATGTGTCCCAGCCTTTACTATAGGGTCTATAGCATATAACCGCGTTTTCTGATTACAGTTTAATGCATTTTTCACAATTTACCAGCTGTCGTTTTGACGACTAATCACCGCGCCATTCGTTTCAATGGGAATCGCGACGGTCTATAGGCTACTTTCAACATAAAGTGTACATATTTATAATTTGAAATGTGTCCCAGCCTTTACACCACAGATACTATAGGGTCTATAGCATATAACCGCGTTTTCTGATTACAGTTTAATGCATTTTTCACAATTTACCAGCTGTCGTTTTGACGATTAATCACCGCGCCATTCGTTTCAATGGGAATCCGATGGTCTATAATTTCAACATAAAGTGTACATATTTATAATTTGAAATGTGTCCCAGCCTTTATACCACAGATACTATAGGGTCTATAGCATATAACCGCCTTTTCTGATTACAGTTTAATGCATTTTTCACAATTTACCAGCTCTCGTTTTGAAGGCTGAACAGACAATTTGACTGGAAGTACTTAGTAGGTGTCCATATAGCCAGAGCTAGCTCTGCATACAGCAGGGATTAATGGCCACCCTGCAGCAGCCAATCAGAATCGAGTATTCCCTCTCCGTTGCCATGGTTACAGGGGTTAAAGCAAAAAAAAATCATCTGACTGAAAATTTATTTAGGTATCACTTTGGGTCATGGCCGCATACTGCCTCGATGGTAACACTTTACAATAAGGTAGGCCCAAAACGCGGGTAGTTACTGAGGAACGAATGAGTAACGAATGATGAACGACCAGGGGCCTAACTGGGGCCCTAACTGGGGCCCTAACAGGGCCCTAACAGGGCCCTAAGTGACAGTTACTCAGTAACTACTGAGGAATTACTGGTAAACAGACTAGGGGACTACTGTATTCGTTACTGAGTAACTGTCACTTAGGGCCCAGTTAGGGCCCCAGTTAGGGCCCTGGTCGTTCATCATTCGTTACTCATTCGTTCCTTAGTAACTACCCATGTTTTTGCGTACCTTATTGTAAAGTGTTACCGCCTCGATATTTAAACACCACGTGGTCCATTATCCCTTCTAGTTCAAAGCCAGGGCATGAAACCAGTATTATATATATATATATATATATATATATATATATATATATATATATATATATATATAGGCCATCAAAAGTGCAGTAAAGCAGTAAAAGTGGGCATTAAACTGTATAACTGTTTTGAAAAAAAGGGGGAAAAAGGCCGACATATGCCGACACAATTTCGAATTTGCAGCCGGCGCTCGGAAAAGATGAGCCACACATTTAGAAACAATTGCATGAACTATCTAAAAGAAATACCTTAGTCAGAAAACATATATGTGGCTGAACTTTTTGTTAAAATGTCACAGTTATGGAAATATTGAAAATGTTGGAGCGGCTGGCTTGACCACGCGAACCGAGAGACGGCTGGTTCATGTTAATAGCAGAGTCCGGGAGGGTTCACCTTCACGGCGTAGTTACGAGGGATGTGCGACTATCGTCTTAAAAAATATTAAAGTGTTTTTTAAAGTTAGAAAGATATTAGATATTCAACCAATATTCACGCTCGTCGCTCCGAATTACAGCGATCAGACACGGGGAACTAAAGCCGCGATCACCGGGCACCGCTTCAAGACTCACAGTCGATAACAATATAAATTGATCGACACATTTCTTAACCCGACCATCGATTAATTATGCCCATCCCTAGTAGCAACACTTCTTTCTACTTTTGAAATAAAAAAAATAAACATTTTGGTCATACCTGATCGAGGAGCATCTCAAAGTGCTTAAAAACAAACTAGTGCACATTAGTAGTAACGTTTGTTGTTTTCTGTAGCTCTCTCTTGGGCTGTGCATGAACGTACCATTGTAGTACAGCTCCGTACTGTACGATGCACCAAACTGCGCGTTTGCACGGGTCCCTCTCCTGAGATCCGTCTGGAAAGTTTGCGCGGAAAGTCGGGTGTTTCTCAACGTGGTGCCTCCGCACGCTGTAATCTTTCAGAACCGCGACACACTCATTACAAATTAAACACATCGGTTTGGCATTTAAACTAGGCGGTAACATAAATAAATATTTATCCGTCCAGGCGGGGTTAAACCGACGGTTTTCATTTTCAATTGTACGTTTCTGCTTTGAGAAAAACGTGTAGTTTTCTACTACCGGCGACTACTAGATCTACCACTTCTGTCAACAAAAACGCACGGACTTATGGGTTGAATGTTGCTAGGATACGTGGAGTGTTGCATTCATGGTCTGTACTACTGTAGGAATTTTTAAAGGCTCTCGAAATGCTTATTTTTTCTTTATATGCGGTTCTCACTCTGCCTTTCTGGTGGGACCACGGGAGAGCCGAGTTGACGGATTTCCGTCATAGCGACGGAAAACTTTAACCCCTGCATGGTTACCATCTAGCGTTTGAGCCAGCGCAGTAATCTAACTGTAATCAGGCAATTTGACCCGAACGTCTTTCCTAGGTGTACATTAACACTTTTTAACCTACACCCGCCAGCCAATCAGAATCGAGTATTCACCCAGACCATGGTATAACGAGCATTAAACCGATACGACTGTTGTCGTATGTCCTTCCCGTCCATCACAACGTTAATAATAACAGTAACTCCAGTCTAGTCCCGCTGGTGCTGAAAATAGGAGTCCTGGTTCTTTGGGTTCTTGTGTGTCTTACGCCCACTTTCTGTTGTGGCTTCTTTCTCGAGACGCCCCGATTCACTTCACACTCGAACATGTTGACGCCTCCTCTGTGTTTTCCTTACCCCACCCCTCTTCCACAAACACACACACACACATACACACACACATTTACATTTAGGGCATTTAGCAGTCACTTTTTGTCTAAAGTGACTTACAATAAGTAGTAGAGACAGTAGAAAGTAAAACAAAATATCACTGTGGGTACAGCAAGGATGCCATTAGAACAAGTTTCTAAGTGCACCATAATTGCTAGTTTGACCTTTTTGGTATAGAGCACACACACACACACACACACACAGACTGGTGGGAGACTGGTTTTCCCTGTATTTAGCTTTATTATTTTATTAGCTTTTATTATATTGATATTCTGTTACTTTCCTTTTATTTAATATTTACACTGATATAGTTTTACGTTTGCTATTTGCACAGTTGACGAAATTGTTGCAATTTCATTTAACTGCTGTTGTACATGTACAATTATGCACGTGACAAATAAATATCTTGAATCTTGGATAGACATTACATTACATCGTATTTACATTAATAACTTGTTGACATTCATCTGTAGCGATTGAGTTTTGTTAAGTAGCAATAATTGGCGATAGTAATAGTAATTGGTGCCGCGTGTGCGTAGTTAAGCTGATTGTATATTGTTTTCATAAAGTGCTTGAATGCAACGCTGGTTGGTTTGCACGCTCGTAGTTGAATGTCACCAGCATTGTGCTGCGCGCAGTCCATGCATCTCTACACATGCATCCAATTACAATTCCGTTACGCTCGCTAAACTAAAGTGGCGTGGTGTTGTAGAGTTCATTTGCGCTGCCTATTGCTGTCCTGTGATGTCTAATTATATGGCATCGACCTAATCGCAACAATAAGTAATGTGTTTAGCTTACGCAGAAGTCCGTCCAAATGTGAAACACGTGTTTCTATCCCGCGGTTCTTTTGTTTTGTTTTACGTGGTGTTGTGTGAGCCGCTGTCGTGTCCCATACCTCTCAAGCAAATGTCAGGAGGACCCGCTCTAGGAACTCGGCCGCTCCTCGCCTCAGAGATACGTGTTGTCAAATTCAAAGTGAACAGAGTTGTGTTCGTCGCATGTACAGCACGGAGGGCTTTAGACGTACCGCTCGGATGAACACAGTAGCTGCAGGATATGAAACATATAACATTTATACATAAATCACACATAGGCCTACTGGCCTTGAGGCTGTCTAGTGGGAACAGACCTTTAGATTCACTGCAGCTAAAAAATAGATCCGAAAACTTTCTCATGTGGGCTACAATTTTTCACTGATATATAGCAATAAGCAACCCATTCAAAATCTAGATTTGCTGCAAGTCACTTCCTCGTCCACCCATAAAGTAACACCCCTCTGTAAAGAAACATGCGTTATCCCTGTGTGATCTCTTCTATGATTCTCTATAGACCACCACCGCAATATGTTTTGTCTCAGTCAAATCAAAACTCTGGCGCTTCATTTCTCCTAAGTGAATTACGTAACCTCAACGTTATGTTAAACATATTCTTTAAACATGTACATGAGAGAAATCCCACTTCTCCAGTTGAGTGAAACCAAGGGCAAAATAGTGAGTCACACGTTGGGGGGACCAATCGGGTAAAGAGTGTGGGGTCTTCCAATTACATAAACCCTATGTTAACTTTGAGCTTACAGCTTAAGCCACATAGAGAGGTACTTAAACTTTAAATTGTAAAAGAACCGGCCAGGCGACTGCGCTGTCACTTAATCCACAAAGTCAGATCGCTGGACGTTACACTGAAATATTGGGGGGGGGGGGAATTCGCGCTCTTTGAACATTGGTGGGGACACGTCCCCCGGTCCCCCTCCGGGTATTTTGCCCCTGAGTTAAACAACACTTGTGGAAAACCCTTTAAGGTCAGAGCCTCTGTGAGGACCTTCCTGGAGCTACCAAGTAGATATAGAGCAGTAAGTCCCAGTATTCTAAGTGGTTCCCAACCTAAATTGTTATCAAGACCTTTCGCGGACCACCTCATATGCAAACAGTAAACAATAATAGAGAAATACACATGCAGTGGTGGAGCAAAGAGTGCCAGCGCCCCCCTTATAGACAATTATTACTGCAAGAAGGCCAGTGGAAACCAGCGGAAAGGAAAAGTCAGCAACGCTGCTTATGCTCCCAGTGTGTTTATATTAGTTTATATTATATTTACAAAACATCAATAGAAAAAATGACGTTAACACTTTAGATTAGGGACCACATATTCACCATTAACTAGTTGCTTATAAGCACGCATATTGTCTCTTTATTAGTCATTATAAAGCACTTATTAATGCATTATTCTGCATGACCATATTCTGCATGACCATATTCTGCATGGCCATGTACTTTAATATTAGAGCTTTCCTTTAATAACCTCCTAATTACTGCTTATTGATAGTAAGTTAGGAAGTTGTTGTACATAAATTACAAATTTAGCAACTAGTTAATGGTGAATATGTGGTCCCTAATCTAAAGTGTTACCAAAATGACAATGGAAAACATGATGGAATGCACAAAGTAACACTATTTTTGAAATAATAACAAGCCATAATACTATATTTACTGAACAATATTTATAATATATTTATTTTCAATTATCTATATTATTTTTTCTATCATTGTAAATTTGTCTATTTCAAGAATAAAATCCAACGTACCACCTGCAGTACCCTTGCATACCTCCAGTGGTACGCGAGGAGGAGGAGCAGGTGGATAGTGACAGGAAGCAGAAGGAGATATACACACAAACATGCAAATCTCAAATCTTTTATTTTCTAGTTATTGTCAATTATTTGTGCCATCATTGTTCTCAGGCTTCTAGGCCCACATGTTTGTATTTGTATTGCATAACAAGCTATAGGTATAGTATAGACAATGTTTACTATCATTAATATTTGAATAATGTACTGTAGTATTGAACTGTGTTTTTGATTTAAAAATCAAACGGTGTGAATAGAAAATAACGAGTGCCATATTGTATTGTGTTGTCATCCACGGAAAATGAAAATGTGATCACAAAAAAAAGGAAAGAGGGTCTGAATGTGGTCGAAGTGTTGATATCGTGTTTATTGGTGAAATTACACCTTGGGAGCAATATACAGTGTGCCGACTCTGCTCACATCAGTGATATAGGACGGACCCACAGTGTGGAGCCAGAGTGTGCGAGAGTCGAGACCTTCCAGATTAGGCCCAGGCGACTCTGCTCTGCACGTACACACACACACACACACACACAAGTTGATCCTCCACAGCCACACAGGTATCTGGTGAGCAGCCTCAGTTTATTTAAAACAATGAGAGTTTGACTCATTCGTTATACGCCATATGTATTCTTTACACACTTATATTTATGTATAAGGTTTCGGCGAGCTCAATCTACAACCTAGGCATCGACATTATTCACTAGGTGAGTCTGGTGCCTAATATGGACATTTGCTTTTCATTGAAAAGGAATTTATAATTTTTTCGGAGGGGAAAGGGGAGCGGTTGGTATTAAAAAAAACAAAAAAAAAAGGATTGAAGCATCAAAATCCCCCGAGGCGAAGATATAGACAAATCCGGCAAGTTAAGCAACACCTGTGCCATCTTTAATGCATTTATTCTGCTACCGTGCACAAACTGGTTTAAGTTGTCACTCTGGATTCTTTACGAAGCCTTTAATTCACACAGAGAATCTGTCCTGCTGCGTTGGTTGGGTTTGTGACGTGGCTTAACGGGATTGTGTTCACGAAACGTAATCCAAGTTCAAACCGAGGGACGCTCCGCGACCTTCTCAACTCTGGCGGTACGCGCTCAGTGACCCCCCCGGGGCTCGAATCCTCGCTTTTTGACTCAAAACTTCAAAGTAGAGCTTAGATGGGCCCGAAAAAACAAGCCCGACCTTTCCCGAGCCCACGCACGTTCTGCCTGCGCCCGGCACGGCCCATCCCTTTGGCTGCATTTATGGCCCGTGCCCGGTTTAAAACCAACATTTTCTTATTAAGTTGGCTGTTTGTCAGTAAACTAATTCAAAGTGTTTGAATTACAAAAATCTGTTCAGAATTACGTGCGGGATCTTACTAAATAGCTTACTTCTTCTCGTGAAGGACTGTGCTGAGGGCAGCGAAAACCCGACACTTACATTTGTAACAATTTTAACCTTGGATTGACTGGTGATAAAAACATAATTGACAAAAGGAATTAAAATCAGACTTTGCGGATTACAGAGAAATGTGAATATCAGACATCTGTTCAGAATTACTCACAGGACCTTAAAGCAGCTCTAGGTAACTTTTGCTAGTTCACCAAGAGCTAGCTTGAAAAATCTGTTCAGCCTTCCATGAATTGCAATGTATACAACAAACCAACTCCACCTCCTCCTTGACGTCACCGCCCACCCCCCAGTCCCACTGCGCGTACACCATCTACACAAACAGGCAGTAGTGGCCTAGAGCTTGCCTGATTAGTCACAGGCTACATGGAACGGCAAAAAAACTGTTCATCTCCTATTTAGCCACCTACACAGGCAGGGACGGACACCAGCGCAAGATATTCTAACAGACCACTTGACTCACTCCTACCTGACAGAGTATGGGGACCATTTTGGCGTAGGCATATTTGACCATAAAAAAGTTACCAAGAGCAGCTTTAATGAAAAGCGCAACACGGAAGCGAAACTGTGTTTTTATTACCTTATTACGTATCGATCACAGTGATTGATACATAAGGTTTAAGGTTACAATGTTATAATACATTCTGATTATCACACCAAATTCTGACCACGATACTGTCTTGGGTTCGGGCAAAGAATCAAACCTCTACTTCAAAGGCTCAGACACAAAGTAAGTATATAATAAGGAGCGATTTATGTATTTAAAAAAATATATGTATATTAATAATAATTATTTGGTATGTATTAGTGGTGGGCCGTTATCGGCGCTAACGCGCTGCGATAACGCGAGACTCTTATCGCGAGACTCTTATCGCGCGATAAAAAAATTAGCGCCGTTAATCTATTGTCAAAGTTGGGTTGGGAGCTGGGTCTATACCGGATTTCCACCAAGGTCAACAATCGCGCATCTCTCCCCCTCCGGTCAACAATCGCGCACCTCTCCCCCTCCCTCC
>JAOPHQ010000046.1:27500-35000 GCA_030340625.1 Merluccius polli | reverse complement strand
GTGTCTAATTTTGTATTCTCTTATTTTAATACTTATCTTTATTGTAATATGTTGTCTGTGTCTGATTTTGTATTCTCTTATTATATTACTTATCGTTATTTTAATATGTTATCTTTGTGTCTGTGTTATCTTAACTTATCTCACTTTTACTGCATATTTTATGCAGTAAAAGTTGCAAAAACGATGCCTGAAAGTCGAACATTTCACAGCCATGAACGACTTCTACTTCTACGTTCTCTAATGTGACAAATAAGTTTGAAACTTGATTAATATGTTTATCTTCATCTTAATATCTTAATTTGAGATGTTTATTTTGAGAGCATACCCTATTCTCATTTGGTATTGGACCAGATATCGGATTCTTGCATTTCTCGCGTTATCTTTTAATCCTGGATATTAATGGTTGTGACAGTAGACTATTCATGATGAACAAGCGACTGTTGACATTTATTTCCAAAAATCAGGGACGAAGGGCGGAGAACTGGAGATGCTGTTATTTCAACCGTTTAGTCCGTTGTGCTGGCCAGATCAGCTCCATATTTCCAACCAATGTCAATACAGAGAAAATGTCTTAAGTCCGCCCAAACCCTTCCTCCCATCGCTCTCAAAGCCCACATTCTCTACACTTTCGTAACGTCTCTGCCCCGGACGTCACAGTTGAGATAGTTATAAAGGACAAGGCTGGAGAGTAGAGAGCATGGACAGCCTGTCAGAAACAGCCGCTGGTCTGGATGAGTCTATTTAGAACCAAGATGGCCGCCCGCTTAGTGAATAAGGAATAAGGAAAGCTGACATCTGTTGTTTAAGGAAAACAAAACAAATAAACTAAATTATAAAATACATTTTCCCACTTTTTGTTTTCACGATTTGAGTTTCTGAGTGAGGCAAACATTTTGTTGTATTATTAAAGTCATTGTTGCGCTCACTTTAATAGGAAATGTTTTATCAGCAGACAGAAAGAAGAAGCCAACATTAGTTTCACAAGGGCATTGTTGTGAAATGGATTCATTGATAACAATAAACCAACACAATATTATATCTTTTCCCATAATAGAATAAGTTGTTGTCAGCTGTGTTGCTGCCTCTGTGGCATGGCACTTGGTACCGTGCTTTATCAGAGTTCATATATCGCATCTTAATGCTGTGGCTCACAACACCTGATCAGCTGATTTAGAAAGCATCACATCGGCATTCCTTCATCTCCTCCAGGAAGAATTATCTCTCCCACCCTCCCGCCCCCCCCCCCCCCTCCCCCACCCTCTCCAAAAGAAACATAAAAGAAGAAGCACGGACAGCCTCTCATCTCTGTCTAAAACAGCAATAAAAACCTTGATTTGTGTGTGTTTGTGTGTGTGTGTGTAACAAGTGTTGACATGTTTACACATGTCGTGTGTATGTGTGTGTGTGTGCTTGTGTCAAGTGTTGGCATATTTACGCGTGCCTCTCATGCATGTGTATGTGTTTTTTTTCTTATTTGCATGTACTCCTGTCCAACTAGTACTACGTCACCAAAACGCAAAATATTTTGCTGTTTTCCTTCCCAAACAAACTCCGTTACAACTCACTTGGCCGTCTACAATTCCCGGCTTGTATGATGTGATTATATCTGCTATTATTTAGAAATAAGTCTTTCAAGCATTATAAAACCACAAAAGCTGTTGTGGTTGGGTTTTGGGCATTTGGGCTCCGAACCATCGCTACGAAACCTTTAATTAACCAGAACACGGCCTGGGATTGGCAGACTTGCACAACCAGCCGGAGTTGTGTGAACATTCTTGTCGTGCTATTCTAGTGTGTGTGTGTGTGTGTGTGTGTGTGTGTGTGTGTGTGTGTGTGTGTGTGTGTGTGTGTGTGTGTGTGTGTACGGCTGCCTGATTACATGTGTTTACTTGGCAATTTGTTGCCCGGCTTGAGAAGATGACAATGCAATAATAAACTAGCTTTATTATATCTGCGGTCAAACCCCGCCGCAGTGATCCACTGCTTCCTAGCGCCATGAGGTCATTCGATTACATTGTATTGACGTATAATACATGTTCCTCTACACGAGACATCAAACAATCCGATCAAGATCAAAGAGCAATACATGTTTCTTAATGTGTACACAATTTGTTTTATGACTTTTGTTGTATTTGTATCTAGGTGGGGGACATCAGGCTGGGGAGGAGTTCCAGAAAGGCATGAAATGTCAGAAGCCATCTTCTGAGCTGGTAAGCCCTTCTATCTTTCAGTCGTTATTCTATGAACTAGAAATACAGGTTCATGTATATAGATAACCAAAGGGTACTGTTAGGGGTCGCACTCAAAACTCATCTCAAAAAGACAATGACTATCTCATATTACTCTCACAAGGTCTAAATCTAGAACATAGCTGGTCGCAGGCAACAGGTTATATCCCACGAGAGACTAGTGAAGAAACACACAGGACAATACTTGAATACCAGAATGTATCAAGACACAGCTGAGATGATTCCTCTGGTTAGTCCTGAGTAGAGCGTCCCCCTCTGGTCTGGAGGAGTACAGGTAATATCCCTTACAACCATGTGCTCCACAGGTCTCCCCTTTATATTTTATTTGTGCGTATATGTTACACCCCTGGAAAAGGGGGAATAAAGAGTGACGAGAGTGATGCAGCTTTCCTCATTGAAGGCGTTTACTCAAGTGAAAATATTACATATTATACATTACACATTCACACAATTGCAATGTAACAAATTACATATTTGCTGTAAATTCTAACAAAAAGCATATCAGAGACACAATTATCATTTCTTGTAATATTCAATATCAACAATATCTTGTAATAAGTACGCATGCGCGCCCATAATCAGCGATGCGTAACGTCACTTGTGCCACTACAGCGCTTTTGCGTAACTCACCATCAGGTCATCAAAATAAAACTTGTATCTTGTACTACTTCTGCGTTTCCCCACCTGCAAAAAAAAAGGCAAACGGAGCCGGAGCGCTGTGTGCTCTGTGCATATGGAGTCAGAATAGTGTCATAATTCAAACCTGAAAAAAAAGTTTTCAAAGGCTTGTAAGTCTGTGTTTGAAAACTCAACACCTTGTAAAAAAGGTTTTGCACCACTGAAAAAAGAGATTATAGCCTGAAAAAAAAAAGTCAAACATCTGCAAACATGATTTTGTGTTCTATTTTATCTTCTTCATCATTTTCACCAACACATTTTCAAAGCTAAAATGTTTTCACAAACACATTTTCAAAGTTTAAAAATGTTCACCAGCGCATTTGCAGAGTTTCAAATCTGACACTGTTCTAACAGTGTATTACTTTGTTTCCCGGTTTCGAAACCTTGTAAATGGGATTCTGCAAACAGCTGTTCAAACATTGAGAAATACGTTTTGAACGGTTGAATATTTATTTTTAAAAACTTGTAAAGGTGTAAATTTACACCATTGCAATGTATTTTTTCAGAACTTAATTTTCAGCACTGACTTTTCAGAGATTTGACCACACGGGCGCAAGCTTGCGAGTCACGTGATTATTGACACTGTTCTGACGCCGTTCGTTTTGAAACTCCTTTAGCGTCAAAGGTCTGAAAACGTGGTTCTGAAAAAAAGGAAAAAAAAAAACCTTCCTGGGGGCGGGACCATCTTGCTCTAAACCTATTGGTTGCTCTCTGCTGAGGCACAGTCCAATCACATGCGCCGTTGACCGGGCTGTGCGGGATTGACAGTGCTCTGCCGATGACAAGAATAACAAGCGACTTGCGTGGTTGATTTTGTTGTCTATTTTCTGGAACCATGGCTGGTAGACAGGCGAGCAATTTTATTCTGTATTGTTTGCGTTCTAACCACCCGCGAGCCTCCTGCGGCTCGCCAAGCTGTAATTTGCAACACGTTCTCATCCCAACTCGTAATATACCGACGGTTTGTCACGCCCCTAGACGTGATACTGACGCAAAATGTACCCTCCCGCGTCTGTGTGAAACGATCTGTGTGAAACAATCTCATAAACCCGTTCGCGGTGGTAAGAGACGAGCAGAGTCTCCAGCGTCCGCTCGCAGAGCAGAGTCTACAGCGTCCGCAGTCTACTGTGAAACAATTCACTCCAAAAGGGTTATGGTTAGGGTTATGGTTAGGGTAATCTATCACCGTGACCGGGTTATTATTGGAGTGAATGGACTCTGTAGACTCTGCTCGTCTCTTACCACCGCGAACGGGTTTATGAGAACCCCCAGATCGTTTCACGATCTGGTAGAGTCTGGTAGACCCCCCCCCCCCCCCGTCAACAACTCCACCCGCGGTGGAATCGCCTTTATCATTATCGAAACGACGCTACGTGTGGAGTGCGTACCGAACACCATCTCCTCCTACTCAAATGAGTAACTCACTAAAAAAGTTATGTGCAGCCCTGGATATATACTGTAGCTTTGACTCAGTAATCTTAGTAAATCACACTACTGATATAATAGTTTTACAATAAACCGACTCAGAAACTCTCCCATAGAATTAGCTTAATGGACGTATTAATGCTACTAAATAAACATGTAAACTTTAACAAAGTCTATGAAAATAGCTCAATAAACAATATACGAAATACCTTACACAAGTGCACATACATAAGAGAAACAGTAGCGGACTCCTCTAAAATGGCGTCGGCGCCTGCTTCCGTTCACAAAGACGTACTCAACGGCAGCCATCTTAGCTACGTAGCGGAAGAGGCGGAGCCGCGCTCAGAGAACGTCTAATGAATTCACGTGTTTGGCGGGTGACGCGGCCACGCAGCTGATGTCATTTCCGTTAAGTGCGCCACAGAGTACTGCATTTGGAACAGCACTAACATCTGCGTACCTATTAGTACCATAGACATATATACATAGACGCCTCATAGACTGACGCTGCCCGTTAGAGCTGACGTAGCAGCGCGGCCGCCATCTTGGCAGGGGACCCAGTGCGCCCCCAGTGCATTCATTTCTGTGGAGGAAGGCGTATCCCCAACTACAATAATAAGCATAACTCCCCGAATTTTTACCGGATTTTCACACGGTTTGGTTTGTTACAAATGGCAGAGATTTATTTATGATACAGGACGATTTTTTTTTTTTTTTTTTTTTTTTTAAATAATAAGAATTATTGTTCAATCTTACTTGTGAAAGGTAATCCCACGCGATCTGGTGTCAATACTGCGCCGTAAGCTGCACAACATACTGGCATAGCTTGCTCTCCCGTTGACTCCTATGCTAGACTAGAGTGAGGACTCCCTACCAATATGGCGGCGACGCTGGGTTACGTTCCATCACGTCATGAGGCGTCTATGTATATATGTCTATGATTAGTACGGATAGTGTACTATGTTTAAGTGTACTCATGGAAGTACGGGTATCGGAACACGGCCCTGGAAAAGGGGGAATAAAGAGTGACGAGAGTGATGCAGCTTTCCTCATTGAAGGCGTTTACTCAAGTGAGGAAAAACACCGCGCACTCTCCCAGGTATGGGCGGAGACTAAAGCAATCGAGCTCAGAACTCTGCAATGTCAAGGCAACTTAGCAGACCGCAGATATTACTTTTAAAGCTTAACTTTTTGTAATAAAGTAATATAATAATCAAAATTAGTTTAATACTTTTTAGCACGTTTAATAATATGTTTTTAAACCATCCTTTTAAAATGTGTTTTTACTGTTTTTAAACGTTTTAAACCATTTTTAATACTCAACTATTTCTTGTGACTGATCTTTTAAAGAATATCACAGTATTTCAATCGTTAACTCCATGACTTCTACTTCAATTGTAACTAGTAACAAATCAAATGTTTTACAATTTTAACTTATCACATATAAAACATAAAACATTTCAAATGGACAGAGGGTCCTCTTTTGATGTGTTGTTGTTCAAACAGGGCATTTCTGTTTCTGTTCATCTTCTATACGTTATGCCGGTATATATATATATATATATATATATATTTCATTCATACATGAAAATGCACTAACCATCACTTGTCACTCATAATTTTACCAAAGATCCTTTATTTTATTTATCGTGGACAGCTCGCACATTTTTTGGTTCAAAGGGAAATTTCTTCAAAGAAACTGTCCGATTAAATACAAAACCTGGTCTATTTTGATCATCCGAGTAATGGATCGGTAATTGACCTTTTAAAGAGAAGAATCCATCCATCACAAGGCGTCTGTTATCTCGCCGCTGGTCGAACAGGCACTGGATGCACCTCTGTGTTTCTCTTTCCGACCGAAAAAAGAAAAAGCGTCTATGAGTGATATGTATTTTCCAACACCTGCATGCCGGCGTTCAGTTCCACACCAAATATAAGATGGAACTTGTTAAACTGTTAAAGATGCTTTGTTTAGACTCACTGCCTCACTGTAGTCATTCCTCAACGCGCCGCTGCACCGCGTGAGCAACGCTGCTAATGGCGTGTCTTTTGTCTGTATGAAGAACGTTGTGTTGGTTGTGACAGTTTTTAAGGCCTGCCACAGACAAGATATATCTGTCTCTTTTTTTACTGTCGTGTTTTGGCCGTTTTTACTGTCATGGGACGGCGGCGTGCCGGGGTCTTCTGGGCTCAGTGTCAGTGGA
Source organism: Merluccius polli (assembly GCA_030340625.1). Classification (NCBI taxonomy): domain Eukaryota; kingdom Metazoa; phylum Chordata; class Actinopteri; order Gadiformes; family Merlucciidae; genus Merluccius; species Merluccius polli. The sequence continues at coordinate 28,444 of JAOPHQ010000046.1, read as the reverse complement.
CCAATAACAAAAGGCTCACACGCCTCTGTCTTCTGTTTTGTTTGCATTCTTTAGATTCACTTTCCAGTAGGAACATCTGTAATAAAAGGTTAGGGGACACACAGGTAACCCGTGCAGTGCAAGTTCACACACACACACACACACACACACACACACACACACATGCACACACACACACACACAAACTCACTCAATGCTTACAGACAACTATGAGCGATTGTTTCTGAAACACATTCATGTTGTCAGTTTGAGGGTCCTTGGCCAGTGGCAAAGATGTCTCATATGTCTTCACAATAAGGACATGAAGGGTTAATTTGTATTACTGACAGCAGTTTATTCTATTTACAACTTCCTTTGGGTCGAAGTTGAGCACAATGGTCAAACAGGGGTCACGCGTCTTGCCGTTGTTCCCAGAACGAAGTGCAGAGACCATATACAAGACGAACATTCACACAAACGTGTCACAAACTTTGGCAAACTATATTGTCTTGATGATTCAATAATGTGTGTGTTTTAGGCAGCACATCGTCTTTTAAACAGTTCTAGTGGGGTTTTCCGTGTAGCAGACTTGAAATGTCAAACTGTCAAAGAGTTAAATAAGGAGTTTAACAGAGGCTTTACATCGACCAAAAGTTCAATATTTTCCTTATTCAACTACAAATAGACCGTCCTGGTTTAAAGGATTCGTTCACTCTTGTGGACCCAAGGGCCTATTCACAGATTGTCAATAATGGCGTCTCCACTCTAGAATCACACTCGATGATCTGTGAACATTAGGCCCTTGGCTCCAGAAAAGTGATTCTGCTAGCTGTCAATCACACGCATCTATGATGAACTATGACATCATCAAGATGAGGAGGATAGACCTAGAGTGCAGCGGCTTAGAGGAGGTACCGAGATGTAAAGATGTGTGTGTGTGTGTGTGTGTGTGTGTGTGTGTGTGT
>JAOPHQ010000046.1:15000-22500 GCA_030340625.1 Merluccius polli | reverse complement strand
CTCTCTGAACTATAAAAAAAAGCACACATATTTAAATTTGATTAATAAATATGTATTTTTTATATTGTTGAAATAAATATTTTAAATCAAACTGCAATGTTTTGTCTTTAATTATCTTGTAAAATAATGTGCAATTAAGTTGTTTCTGGCAGTTCTGCCAGTCTGTGCACCATCATGCATGCCATCATGACCTTCCTCCTCATCTTCAACCATGGCCGGGATGTTTTCAGGATCTGGGAGATTAGCCATCCTGCATATGTTGTGCAACACAGCAGTGGCCTTCACAAACATCACCACTCTCTCAGGGGAATACTGAAGATATCCCCCACTCTTATCATGGCATCTCCATCTACAACAACATAAATTAACCAGCAGTGCACCAATTAACCAGTTAGTTTGTATTGCCATCATGGTAACAAAAGTTTCAGGGCATACAATGCTTTACTTATTAATTCCTTGGACTATGTTATAATCAATATTAATATTAAATAATATTAAACTTATACTTTTGCTACATTGCTTTTGAAGTGTATAGTGTAACACTAGCCTCTTCTTCAAGGGTTACTACACACTCCTTATCTACACTAAATGCACCAAAGCAGTATATGTCTCACCTTCCTTTCCATATCCCATAAAGCCTCTCCTGGCGGCTACGGCACCTTTTGTGTGCCACATTATACCTCCTCTCTGCCTCTGTCTGCTCATTCATGACTGGTGTCATTAGGTAGGGTTTCAAGGGGTATCCCGAGTCTCCCAAAAGCCATCCACTTGCCCTGCCCTCACTCAGGTAAGCATTGATATCACTGTAAATGGGCACATTTCATATTTTAAATAGTATTTGAGTGGAGCCTATAATGAAGTACGTAAAACAATAATTTATGTTAGTGTCAAGGACCTACCTGGTGTTGAATATGAACGAATCATGGATGGATCCAGGCCACTTTGCCAACAAATGCCGTATAACCATATTTTGGTCCCCTATGGCCTGAACATTAATGGCATGGTATCCCTTACGGCACACGTATGCCGGCTCACTTGGGCCACTTGGAGCTTTGATTGGAAAAAGTGACCCATCAATAAGCCCAATTACCCCTGGCATTCCACTCTGTCGTAAAAACTCCTCCTTTATCCGCAGAAGCTCTTCTCCACGCGGAAACTGAATATAGTTTGGTGCAATATTGCAGATGGCTTTGGTGACTTCCATGAGGTTGCGCGAAATACATGGCTGTGACACCGAAGACAGGCTTGCAACCTCAGTCTGGAAGTCACCCTTGGCAAAAAAACGCAGAGCATTGGTTACCTGCACAAGCACTGGCAAGGCTCCATGTCTCCTTGTGGGCCTCCCCAGAGCTGGACGTAATTCCTCCACCAAATTCAAAATTAAATGTCTCGGCAGGCGATAAAATGAAATTAAAATATGGTCAGGAAAATTTAACACATAATTATGCGGTCTAAGTAGCCTTTCTGCCATTATATTTCTGTGAATATCTTCATCTTCCTCGTCAAACATACCCACAAGTAGTGCTGCTGCCATATTTTTTTCAGTTAGTGACAGTTATTTTGAATTTAGGACAGGATGAATGGCATCCTAACTTAGGCATCCTAAGTTAGGAATTTCCTAACTTAGGGTGGTTCTGTAATGGATAAATTCCTATCTTAAGATAAGATAGGATCTCATCCTAAGTTAAGTTAGGAAACCTGCTTCTGTAATACCAAAACCCCTAAATGCCTTCCTATCTTAAGTTAGGATAGGATTTCAGAGTTAGGAAGTTTCTGTAATGAGGCCCCTGGTCGTTCATCATTCGTTACTCATTCGTTCCTCAGTAACTACCCACTTTTTGCGTACTTTATTTTAAAGTGTTACCAATTGGGTTTATTGATTGTTGCGCTGTAGCCTACAGACAAAATGAATACAGTTAAAGTCCAGTGATGAACAACATGGATCAAAGATTTGTGGCTGTGTTTGATCGGGAGGGTGTTTTATTTTGAAAATTGACCGGATGGCTTTTACTATCTGACTTCCTGCCCGGCTCGGTCTGCTCTGTGCAGCTGGACGCGGCTTCCGTCAAAAAAAGCGAAAGAACCAAAAAACTAAGCAACCAAAGAACATTTCTCTGGATGTTTGATTTCAAAATGTTCACATTTACATTCCTCTGCCATTGAGTGCACCTGTGATTAACAGACAAGATAAATTCCCTGAACCAATCAGGGAAGAGGCAGGTGCAGTCCACTCAACAGATATTCTCACAACACATTTCCCTCACTAATAGCTGATGTATGGCTATGCCATTTCTCACAAATTATACTCAAACAATAGCTCTTAAATCTAACCTACAGCATCATTAAAATAGAGTGGTGTCTCAGATGCACCAGGCTGAAGAGGTGAACTAAAACAGCGTTCGGCAGTGTGCTTTCGATGTGAATGTCAGACGCATTCCCCAGACTTTTCATTTCTGTAATTTATCTCTTTGCGGATATCGTGTCTTTTGGTTCGCTTCACACGTTTTTTAGTTTTTTGTCTTTTCTTCCAGAAGAGCAGATGTTTTCTTTTAATAAATGGGCTTTTGCGTTGCGTTCAGGGTAAATGTTAGTGTTGAACTGTACGTGTTTAGGTTGGATGACTAGCTGTCGGTGGCTGTTTGTGTTTAGGTTGGAGGATAACTAGCGAGCGGTGGCTGTATGTATTTAGGTTGGAGGATAACTAGCGAGTGGTCACTGTGTCTTTACATCGGAGGATAACTAGTTAGTGGATGTTTGTGTTAAGGTTGAAGGATAGCTAGCTAGCGCGGCTGTTTCTGTTTAGGTTCGAGGATAACTAGCTAGCGGTGGCTGGTTGTGTTTAGGTTGGAGGATACCTAGCTATCGGTGGCAGGTTGTGTTTAGGTTAGAGCAGTGGTTCTCAACCGGTGGGGCGCACTCTCCCGGGGGGGCGCGGGTTCAAAAAGGAGGACAAATACGCGCCCGGCTTTAGGCCGGACTGTCCAGTTTTTCAAAGCCCTGTCCGGCGTCCGGCCGCGTATTTGTCCTCCTTTTTGAGAGCGCAATAGTAACACACCGCGCACCCCCCCCCGCCGGTGGTAGGTCCGCGGTGTGTTACTATTACGCGCACCCCCCCCCGTCGGCCGGAGTGTTACAATCGCGCGCGCCCCCCCCCCCCGTTGGCCGTAGGTCGGCGGTGTGTTACTACTGCGCGCACCCCCCCCCCCCCCCCCAGTCGGCCGTAGGTCCGCGGTGTGTTACTATTGCGCGCACCCACCGTGTGTTACTATTGCGCGCACCCACCTCACCTCCCCCCCCGTCGGCCGTAGGTCTATGGGGGTATTATTGAGACAATATTATTTGTGTGTGCGTATCTCAATCTGTGTGTGTGTAATAAGATTTGTGTGTATTCACATTTGTGTGTATTCAAATTTGTGTGTGCGTAATAAGATTTGTCTGTCTGTATTCACATTTGTGTGTTTGTGATAAGATTTGTGTGTCTGTATTCACATTTGTGTGTGTAAAAAAATCTGTGTGTCTGTATTCTTTTTGCAAGTGCAGACAAATCTGCAAATGTGTACAGAGATCTGTAAGTGTACACACATCTGTGAATGTGTAAACAGATCTGTACATATACGCGCCGACTAGTGGTGTGTAGACTGTATTGTGTGAAGTTACAGACAAATCGTTTTTACACACGGATCGCATTTGCAGATCTGCACGGCAGAAGTGTGCCAAAATCCACGTGTAAAAAGAAGGCCAATCAGAGCTCCCGCCTGAGTTATAACTGATGACAGACATTTACAGATCTCAGTACGCATGTACAGATCTGTTTACACATTCACAGATGTGTGTACACTTACAGATCTCTGCAGATTTGTCTTTACTTGCAAAACGAATACAGACACACAGATTTTTTTTACACACACACAAATGTGAATACAGACAGACAAATCTTATTATGCACACACAAATGTGAATACCGGTACACAGATTGAGATACGCACACACAAATAATATTGTCTCAATAATACCCCCATATAGGTCCGATGAGTGTTACGATCGCACGCGCCTCCCCCGTCAACAATGGGGGGGGGGGGGGGGGGGGGGGGCCGACTGCAATGAACCAGTTTTGGGGGGGCCCAGCCTGAAAAAGGTTGAGAACCCCTGGGTTAGAGGATAGCTAACTAGCCGTGACTGCTTGTGTTTAGGTTGAAGGATAGCTATCTAGTGCTGGCTGGTTGTCCACAGTCCCTGGGTTGGCGCCCGGCTCAATCACTTTCTAATCTGATCTCATCTTTAAAGACTATGTAAAGCAAAAGTAAATGTGTTTTGAGTTTGTCACACCACAGACAAATTTACCTTTAAGACGTACTGTACCTTTAAGACGTAGTACTACTGTACCTTTAAGACATGATGGGTTGCCATCATTAGACGTCTAATGCCGTCATTAAGACAACATGCCGTCATTAAGATGTTTAATGCTGTCATTAAATTAATGCGCAATGGCGCCTTAGTTTTAGTTAGTTGTGTGGAGCGCATGTCACGGACGGATGCATGTTGTTACGCTCCTATTTGATCCTCACTTTTCCGACATCTTACAAATACAATATGATATTATGTTGATATCTATTTTGGCAAAGTTCAGGAGCAGGATATATCATTAAATAGTCAAAAGCCTTCGCTGTTGCGCAGTCACGCATTGTTGTTGAGAGGCTATAAATATGGTATAAAATAGGTTCGTTCGCCAACGTTCAGCAGATGGCTGGGTGGGGGAGTTCCCCACGCCTTCAACAAAACAGAGTGAAATGTAAAGCAGCATAGCGCTGCTGTGGTGGTGTATTAAAAATAGTTGAAAATATATTTTTTTTAAGTTAGAAAGATATTGGATATTCAACAGCTATTCACGCTCTGAATTAGCGATGTGACATAGATCACCGGTATGAGTCCCGTGTGTCTAGCGGTGTCTACCTGCCCAGGAGACGGGGCGTCCAAGTGTAACCATCAGGCAGCAGCTCTCCTCTCTATAGAGCCAGCGTTCGGTCCAAATTTCTTCACAATATGCGATTTACAAAGTAATCTGCCTTGCCCTAAATAATAGCCTCACTAAAATGTCTGAAACTATCGGGGGGGGGGGGGGGGGGGGGGGGGGGGACATACGGGACTCGCGGTGATCGCGGCTTTAGTTCCCCGTGTCTGATCGCTGTAATTCGGAGCGTGAATATCGGTTGAATATCTAATATCGTTCTAACTTTAAAAAACACTTTAGTATTTTTAAGACGATAGTCGCACATCCCTCGTAACTACGCCGTGAAGGTGAACCCTCCCGGACTCCGCTGTTAACATGAACCGCTCCGCCGGAGGAGCCGCACATCCACACGCACCGGACACCACAATACAAACACACATGTTTTACATTTGATTGCTTTTAAATAAAGTTGTGTTATACGGTTATAACTGTGTTATAAAAGTGTTCATGTCTCCTTTCTGGTCCAGAACCGCTTGGTCCATGCCGTTAATCGGCCGTGGGCCGCCTATTAACGATACCACTATCGATACTTTTTCTATTAGCGGAGCGACCCAAAAATGTGCATCGGCTCACCCGGTACGCCCGATGGCCAGTCCACACCTGCTTGTCCCGTTAGTTAAAAATAGTAATCCAATTGTGAAATCCGTGTTGTAATCGGAAACATACAAGCTAGTTATCTTGAAAGTAAATAAAGATTCAGACGTGCTGCGTGATGATGTGTTCAGGTCGGCTCAGTAAAACGACTATTAGGTTATCATGATGTGTTCAAGTGTAATGTAAAGAAAAGGGAAATTGAGATTTTGGCGAGAAACATGAGCAATACAGTTGTATAGTGCTCTTAACATTTTAGAATATATAATTAAACTACTGATGCCAATATTTATTAAACATCTGGAGGATCATGCCTGACAAGGCAGACATGTTAATTTTTCTGCAAAAAAATACCTGTTAAATTATGAGCTTATATTTTATTTCCTTTTGTGTGACCCAGCATATTATTTATTTGATTTATATACATTATGACTTATTTTTCATTTGGTGCTGCTGATATATTCTTTCTATTGTTAAGTATGTCGTTTCGAAGTGGCCTATTACATTAGCCATGTTTATTGAAGGCTAGAAACGTTTTTGTTATGCTCACATGTTAAGCAATACCAGTTCTGTTAAAAACATATTGTCGCGTCGTCTTTCCACCAAATAATAGAAAAGTATCGATAGTGGTATCGATAAAGACTCGGATCGATAAGGAGTATCGATAAAGGTATCAATATCAATAAATATTAACGATCCCCATCCCTACTGATCACATAACCTGGCATAAATGCTAGTCATGTAGTTGAATGAATGAATGAATGATTTTTTTTTGTGTGTGTCATTGCCACCACTGTGGCCCATCCCATCCCAGATTACAAGACACATTTAATAACGAATACAAAAAAGAAAAAAAGTATGTTAAAAATCTGTATTTAGTGTACTGGACGTTTGTGCAAATAAATAAATGCATTTGAATTTAAAGTTGAAAATATCTTGCTTGAGCTTCTGTTATGTATTCAATTCACATATATTTATACATTCTTAGTCTTAAAATCATTGTTTTATTTTATGGCCTTGCTGCCCTGGCTTTTGGCCTTTGTGCCCTCAAATAATTGACAACACGAAAGGCCAAGTGGCCTTGCCCCTAAAATTACGAAATTCCAGGCCTGATCGTGGACATTAAAAAAGTAAAGATAAGCACAATGAGTACTCAGTACTCTGAGATTTGGACCATGTATTCAATTATATATATATTTTTAAAACTCCTTCTAGCAGTGTTATTGGACTTGTGTAGCTGTACATTTTTGAGCCGGGAGAACCAGTGTGACTCTGGCTCTGGTTGTTAGGGGCGGGGCAAAGCTAAGGGGGTCCGCGGTGCGTCATCAGGTACCCCTTAAGCCCCGCTCAGAAAATCATGAACACAAAAATGATGAAAAAAACCTCCCAAAAAAATGATGAAAAAAACTCCACAATTCAACACTACATGGAGAAAGAATTGGATATTGGTCTTTCATGGTCTTTTCACATGTTTTCAGCAATTCCTTTGTAACCTGAATTTGCTTTACACGGTCTTTAATGCTCTGACCAGGAACAAGTCCACCGGGGATTCCCGTGTGGTCAAAACAAACTCAAGCATCGTTTTACCATTTTACTCCACATGCACACTCACACACGTGTGCGCACACACACACACACACACACACACACACACACATTTCTACATAATCACACACTCGAACACACAAACATGGTGCACACATGCACCCACTAATAACAGACAGACAGACAGTCACACACACACACACACACACACACACACAAACAAACACACTTGAACACACAAACTATGGACAAAAACAAAAACAGTGCAAACCTCATTTGCACACACACACACACTCATTTGTACACACATACATATACACACTCAAACACAGACACACACACACACACATGCAAAC
>JAOPHQ010000046.1:0-12500 GCA_030340625.1 Merluccius polli | reverse complement strand
CCCATACAGCAGGATGGAGTCCACAGTGGAGACGAAGAGGTTGCGCTCGATCTTTCTGCTGAGCCCAGACTTCCACATTTTCCTCATGTCGTGCAGCACCTTCCAGGCGATCACCCTTCTGGTCTTGAGGTCCTTCAGGGAGGATAAGACCGAGGCACCGAAGTACCTGAAGTCTTCCTCCACTTTGAGGGTCTCTCCACTGCTGGTGCACATGACACTTCTATACACTTTTGTATAGATGGACCCAAACCCTTCTGTTCTTCTCTCTAAACGGACAAACAGCAGAGAACCTCATGCGATCTAGACACGCATACACTATAAACTGGCATCTCGTCATTTGCAATTGACAAGCGTTAAACAAGACGTCAGTCACAACACATGTAAATACTTTAGAGTCAGTGAAGTGCCGCGTTGGGGCTCTTCCGGTACACCAGTGTGTTGGCAGAACCCCCTCCTGTCAGGCCCTGGTGGCCCCTGGGAACCCTTCCAGAGAACATGTCCCCAGCTTGTTTCCCATGTCGCTAATTTACATCTAAAAGACATGGCGTTATCGCACTCTTCTTACAAACTGCCCTACTGGTTGTGTGTAAATACTTGCTCTTGGGTTAGAGTCAGTGAAGTGCCGCCTTGGTGCTCTTCCGGTACACCAGTGTGAACCCCCTCCTGTTGGGCCCTGGTGGCCCCTGGGAACCCTTCCAGAGAACATGTCCCCAGCTTGTTTCCCATGTCGCTAATATACATCTAAAAATCATGGCGTTATCGCGCTCTTCTTACGAACTGCCCTACTGGTTGTGTTGTTTTAACCTTCTCTCAGCTGCAGTGGACCACAACCTCACTGACCACTTCAAAGGTCTTCTTTGATATAAATGATTTAGATTATGAATGCTATACGAATTGAGTGCAGCTAATTGCGTCTATCTGGAGCCCTGTAAACACGGGGGTCTGTGAGGTTCACCCCTGAGCTGTTGGAGAATCACATCATATTAAATAAAGGGGAGGAGGATTAGGGTCATTATTCCATCAAATCGCAGACCTTCGCGAGAACCGGGTTTCCCCAGAATCTGATAATACAGAGAGAAGTAATGGCTCCTTATCGCAAATTATTATGTCTCCTATTACGCTCTTTTATACATTCATGTGAAACCATTTCCAATGTGTCATATATAATCCTATTACATGAGTAGTAGATATTCTTTCAACAAAAACTGAAAAGGTTTTTTAGGCCAGTTTGCCTTTTTTTGAGGTGGGAATATCTCTAAACATGACGTCTATCGGAATTTATATCACTCGGGGGACAGTGTTTCGACAAATCGTAACACAAATCATAGCTTTTATCGTCCACACACACTAGTCCCTGACCACTGGCCAGGACACAGCTTCCAGCAGACACCTAGGAGACACACACACACACACACACACACTCTCTCTCTCGCACACACAGAGTCACATACTAGAAGGAGGCAGACTAAATATAGGGAGTAAAAGGCAAAGCCATGAGGAAATAGACGGACAGACAGACAACAACAGAGACGCTGCCCGAGGGAGAGACAGTCAGTCAGACAGACAGACTGCTAGGCGCTGGAAATATTTTAATTAGAAGAAATTCCTTGACATGAAATAATGAAATATGGACCAGATAAGGTTAAAAAGCTGAACAAAAAGACTGACACATTGGTGGTTTGTTGGTTTTTATTATGAAGGAACACATTGTGTCCCCGTCTCCTCTTATCTCCTCCTCTGTCTTCTCCTTTACTACCCTTTCCTCTCCCCTCCACTCTCCTCCCCTTTCCCCTCTCCCCTCTTCTCCTCTCTCCCTCTTTCCACACTCTCTCCTCCCCTCCCCCCCCCCTCTCTTCCCCTCTTTTCTTTCTTCCCTCCCCTCTTCTCCTCCCTCCATTCTCCTTCCCTCGCTTCCGCCCTCTCCTCTACTCCTCCCACCTCCTCTCCTCCCATCTCTCCCCACCCTCTTCTCTCTTCCCCTCTCCTCCCCTCCCTCCGTCTCTCTCCCGCTCCATGAGGAGTAACCCCTGGATGGGAGCGGTGAACGTGGGGGACATGCTGTGTTCCCAGTGCAGGAAACCTCCCTTTCTGCATTTATTCATTTCATTTATTTTTATTATTTATTTCGAAACTGGTTCCTGGGTCCGCTCAGCATGTTCCCCCGGCAGCGAGGACGCCCGTACCTCCCTTTCCACCGAGGAGGAGGAGGAGGAGGAGGAGGAGGAGGAGGAGGAGGAGGAGGAGGAGGAGTATTGTGGGTCCAGGCTGTTATGACCTCCAGACAAAGTGTTATACGCGCCTCGACGTCTGGCTACATCTCGTGTACTTTGTCTTTTCCATTTTGAGCGGAAGCCTTTTGTTTGGATGTGCCAGATGTCCATCACTGAGGGATCTCACAAAATCCAAACATTTGTGTTGTGACTTAGTAAAACTTTATGATATAAATTCCCTTTCTTGTTTCTTGCATCGATTTTGTTTTCTTCATAACCGTTTGCCTCAAGTTAGTTTATAAGTTCAGTAGAGATTGATCAGCTTGTGATTCAGTACCCGGGCGATTGCTACTCGCCAACCTCTGTCCTCTTCACCCTACATATCCAGGCCTTTGTTCTCATAGTAGACCCAGCCTGGGAACCAGACGAATCTGCAAGCTCATGTTTTATTTGCTCTGGCAGATACATTTGGCCCCCCTCCCGTTCAGACAGATTTCCAGCCGACCTGGCCCGGGTCGGACCAATCACAACCGTAAATCTTATACGGGGCGGGTTTGATACGATGACTGTACAGAGGAACGCCGTTGAGGCATTTTGGTAAACAACCAAAATGCTGTACTTCCGACGGGATTTGGTCAAAGTTTAATTCACGTCACACGTTTCTTAATTGGTTGTAGGTTTATCCAACTGCATCCGGAGGCATTTTGGTCTGCGCCCATCGATAATAACGCCCCATGGAAATCGAAAATGAACCTGAGAGATTCCAGACCAATATGCATTTGGGAATTTATCTGGCGATGCCAGGCTATCACATTTCTACAGAGAAAAGGCAATCAGATGTCAGCCATCTCTCACCAGAGTAACACTTACAAGTGTTAACAACTCCCACTGTCTACACTCCAGGTGTGTCAAATAACACAACATTTGTACGGTTTTGAGGGCTTAAATCTGCAATGTCGTATCAACATGTCTACCTGAATTATGACAAGCTGGGGGGGGGGGGGGGGGGTAATTGAAGTCAACTGGGGGCTTCCTCCTTCATGCTCCTTATGTAGTTTAGCGTGCTAATGGGACACACATGTGGCCCACCGTGTCCCCCGATGCCCCCCCCCCCCCAGACCAGTGTCAGGAATGTGTTGTGTAATCCAACCTATCCGTACACGGAGGGGAAGGAGGCTTTGGTCATTTTGGCCCCGAGGACAACCCCCCCCCTCCCCACACACACACACACACGCACGTGCACACACGGACGCATGCATACACGCACATACACATTTGCACGCACACACAAATACGCTCACACACACACACACAGGCACCCACCCCTGGCCTAAATTCCATGCCGCTCCATGTGACAATAACATGGCTGTATGACAGTCAGATGGTTTGGTTGGACTACAGAGGGTGGTGGTGGAGGAGGGGGGGGGGGGGGGGGGGGGGGTGGAGGAAGAACGATAGCACAGCAGGACTGGGGCAGAGAGAGGGAGAGAGAGAGAGAGAGAGAGAGAGAGAGAGAGAGGGGTGGGGGGACACACACGACATGACTGCCGTGACCGGCCGACAAAGTTGGGTGAGGCGGTGGTGTGTGCATTTATAAGAGGGGGTGGGGGTGTATCAACAAGATAGGAGGGGGAGGAAAGAGGGTGAGGGGGGGGGGGGGGGGGGGGGGGGGGGGCGACGGGGTGGGACACAGCATGGGGGATTAGCGTGGTCAGCTCAGGACGAGGCTACGGAGCGTGTGCAGTATGATTGAATTACACGCTCCCTGCCCTCTTCTGAAGTCGTGTAGCAAAGCGGTCATTTGAAAAGTGAGAGCTATTAGTTAGGGCCCTGTGCTATAAGCCCGGAGCCGTAGCCGTAGGAAATCTGGGATTACTGAGGCAACGCACTGGTCACCAGCGCACACCATCAAAACACCACCACGAGCTCAGAGGTGCAGAACCCTCCAGCCCTTGTTTAAGGTGCTCATTGCTTCTCACCCTTTCGTCCTCGGGTTCGCCTCCGTGAGACGGCCGCGTCTTATTCCTGCTAGAGTACGCAAGACATCACAACGGGGACCTGAGGAGAAATGCACAGACTTAAGAAACACACAGATAAAGTAAATAGCGCTTACGTTTCTTTGTTATGGTCGTGACCCGGCTCACGATACTCTGATTAGGCAAGGTGACCAGCTCTGTGGTTAAAACAAGCACTAGGAGTGAAAGCACAAACTCTTAGGAATTACAGAGGTTTGAACTAATAACTGTGCTGTAGTTTTGCTGTCGTATGCAGGGCTGTATTCCTCGAGTCCGGTCTTGTCTCGTCTTGGACTCGGTCTCAGATGTCTTGAATTGGTCTCAGATGAATTGGTCTCAGATGAATTGGTCTCAGAAAACTCGTTCTGAGAAGGGGCCAAAGCTGTGTTCGAAATTGCATAACTACATATTGTTTATACTGCTATTATCATTTTAATTTCAATTCCAACAAAGTGCCCAGCAGCGAATGCCATAATATGAATATTAATATTGTCCTCAAAACATGCTAATTTTGTTGAAATATTCCTTTAGAAACGTTTTTCTATTTTAGGCAGTCGATATAATGATAGCCAAATGGTCTTGGTCTTGAATCGGACTCATATTTTTGTGGTCTTGGTCTTGAATTGGACTCGATTCAACTCGATTATGTTGTGACTTCATGTACTGCTGCACTGCTTGGCCAGGCCTCTCTTGAAAAAGAGATTTTTACCCTTTAAGGGACTAACATGGTAAAATAAAGGTAAAATCTAAAAATTCAAAGTTTGCTTACTTTTCAGGAGACTATGATAGTGGGAATGATTTGTAGTTTTCCTGAGATAGATGACTGTGTTTCATGGAGCACAGTTCTGGAAATATGATGAAAGTGCAGAGGCTACGCTGCGCTACGATCAATTCCTCTAATCCTGGTTGACGTGCAGTGCAGTATAAATAAAGTTGTGACACTGCTAGTTTTAAGCCCCGAGTGTGCAGAGAGACACAGAGGTTGTATTAGTATTGAAAGTCATGTTTCATTATAAATACATTTTGGCAGGCACAAAAGCACTAGAGACTATCTATATAGCGACTAAAAGCAACTATTACTAACAAGCAGACTGTCAGATATAGCAGATATAATATAAGACACCGCCTGACCAGCAACAAACACAATAACACATAGAAAGATTGAATTGCTAGGAAATACAATCCTAACACTGAATGAACACTGAAAGAAGGCCTTATATCGGTGAAATGATGAATTGTTTGCTCGTCATAGTAATTAGTTGTCACTTGTTGGCTCATAACCAATAGAATTAAAGTTATCATCGTGAGTTTTAGAACAAGTAAAGCTTTGTATGTCAGACCCATTCAAATATGCTCATGATGTTATCTTATTTCTTAAAATAAATGTAGATATAGATAGAGAGACAGATAGATAGATAGATAGATAGATAGATAGATAGATAGATAGATAGATAGATAGATAGATAGATAGATAGATAGATAGATAGATAGAAACAGATCAATTCAAATGTAAATGAGCAATAGTGAAATGTTTTACTAGTATCTGTCAGCCACATACTGTCAGGTGTGTGTGTTGATATTCTCTCCTTTCTTAAATATTCTGTCCCATAAACCTCTCTCTGATTGGTCAGAGCATGGCAATTAGTGGGACCTTTTGTCCAAGATTACACTAGATTAGGTAACAACTTTAGTCATTTAAAGTACAATTACAATGAAATGCACGACTGCAATACTACAATTTAGACGCCCAGTGTTTAGATTATGATAGTCTTGCATAGCCAGACCTGTCTCCACACTTTGTTTAGCGCTGTGTCAGCGCTGGAGAAAGGTCTGGCTGAACCCACTATCATTCTGGTAAAAAACATGTCTTGTTTGTATTTCTTTAAACCAATCACATTTTTCAGTGTGTATGTTGCTAGCTGGGAGGTTGTTGTTTCACGTAGCGAAGCAGTAACAAGCAGATAGCGGAAGGGGAGGAAAATGCCGACTGAAATAGTCACCCAATGGCAGGCGTATACCAACAACATACATCCAGTGAGACTAAGATTATGAAAATCTCCATTTATTTTTTTATGTCTCATTGATAAAAATAATAAACATTTAACAGTCAAAGACAGAACAATGTATCAGCATGGTCACGTTTAATTTATACAAAATTATACAAGATTCCTCCAATAATAATTTTTTATGTCGTTATACTGTTTATTATGCAAATTCCCAGAAAATAAACGCTGCAAGTGTGTACTTACCAAGACCGAGAATGTTTATGCTTGTCACTGTCCCATAACCTACACGAGCAAAACAGGCCCACTACGACTACCACTACTACAACAACCCTGACCCTCACCCTACAGCACACCAGCGTGTCTCAAACCCAACGGTTAATACATTCATCATTGTGCCATTTCAACAGAACACATTGTGCATATTGTGCAGTTGAATACTATATTTTTCTTATAATCAGTTGAACAAAAAACACTGTATATATATATATATATATATATATATATTAAGGCTGTCAAAGATAACGCGTTATTAACGAGTTAACGCAACATGTTTTTAACGGCACTAATTTTTTTAACGCGCGATTAACGCTGTGACATTTGAACCTCGGGCCACTCCGTAGCTCGGGAAATCAGGAAGTAATGCACACGAGGTCGATGCCGCAAACAAACTACACAACACGTTCTCATCCCAACTCGTAATATACCGACGATTTGTCACGCCCCTAGACGTCTGATACTGACGCAAAAGGTACCCTCCCGCGTCTGTGTGAAACGATCTGGGTTCTCATAAACCCGTTCGCGGTGGTAAGAGACGAGCAAAGTCTACAGCGTCCGCTCGCAGAGCAGAGTCTACAGCGTCCGCAGTCTACTGTGAAACAATTCACTCCAAAAAGGGTTATGGTTAGGGTTAGGGTTAGGGTTAGGGTTATGGTTAGGGTTAGGGTAATCTATCACCGTGACCGGGTTAGGGTTAGGGTTATGGTTAGGGTTAGCGTAATCTATCACCGTGACCGGGTTATTATTGGAGTGAATGGACGCTGTAGACTCTGCTCGTCTCTTACCACCGCGAACGGGTTTATGAGAACCCCCAGATCGTTTCACACAGACGCGGGAGGGTACCTTTTGCGTCAATGTCAGACGTCTAGGGGCGTGACAAATCGTCGGTATATTACGAGTTGGGATGAGAACGGGCTGAACTACAACCCCGTGAGGAGTAATGGATAAAAAATGGGGGGGGGGGGGGGGGGGGGCGATCGTAACACACCGCCTCCGGTTAGGACAAATTACTTCTTCTTTTTTTTATGACAATCCTGGGCCGGCCCACCCCTGCCCGGCGCCCCCTCGCATGAAGCAAACCACGATAATTTAAAAGGGAAACAGCTGGACAACTCTACAAGCCGCAAACACTTTATTTATTTTAAATTATTATTTTCTTTAAGTTATTTTGTGCATCACCCTGTTTGTTTTGAATTTGATGCAAATTGCAATGCAATGCATTGAGGGGCATTCTTTTGTGTTAAATGGCTGCTTAAACAAAAATGAGGATGAATAGATCAAATGTGAAGTTCAACACACTACTGTGTTAGTAAACATTACTATGCAGTTTGCACGTTAGTTACTTGAACTGAGAGTATTTCTCATTGTAACAATAAATAAACATGCTTTTTTTGCATAAAGCAAGCATTTGTCTATTCTCATGTTGAAAAGAGTATTATCTCATAGATCATAGTTAATCGTGATTAATTATGATTAACTATGATCAATCATGCGATTAATCGAGTTAAATATTTTAATCGATTGACAGCCCTAATATATATATATACTATTCACAATATATGTGAATTTTGTTAGTACTTTTAGAAAGTGTGTAAGTGAGTGACAATCATCCACAGTGACTCGGTCCATTGTGGAAGTGCCACGTTTTAGACTGGATGCTTCCGGCTCCAAAAAACCAGGTCAAGCAGAAAGGGTCAAACAGGTCGGCTAATTAGCAGCCAATTAGAGTGCTCAGGGTTCAGCTTAACGCCCGTGTGTTTGTTTCCTGCCCAGGAGTGTGCAGCACAGATAGCAGCCGTATCCGTGGTTACGCTGTGGATCGCCGACCACTGGCCCTATAAACACAGAGGGACCTTCACATGACACACACACACCCACACACATACACATTCACACACGCGCACGCGCACATACACATGTAGACCTGTGCATATACGCGCATACACAAACACACACATGCACATGTACACACACACACACACACATTCACACACACACTTCCACACACCTGAACTGAGTTGTGTGAATGGGCGCATGGGAGCTGTAGCGCGCCTCGTTTGGGCCCCACACCTACGTCCACCTCGTCCCGTTTAGTGGCTTAGTGACCCTGGGCTGCTGTGTTATACTTATTGTTACTGTCCGGTATTGTTGTGTGATGATGTGTGTAAGATGTATTGTTGGTTCTCCTTGTGATGTACAGTTTTGTGGAAAACAATTTCCCCAATAAAGTCAATAAAGTATCTAGAATTTCCCCAATAGAGTAACTAGTTAGACAATAAAGTCTAACCAGTTAGTCTCACTCACTAACTAACTAACTAACTAATCCCTCTGTTAAGCATAGAGTTTAGATCTGACTGATGTGCACATTGGGTGAATTTGTGATGAACCCACCAAGAAAGAAAATATACAGAATGGGTTTAATTTAGTGGATTAAAAGGGTCAAATTTATTGTTGACTCACATTAACAATAAATCACTTTAATTCCCATAAAGAAATAGAAAACTGGATGTTCTGCTGTAATTCATACATAATGTGTGAATAATTTAGTTGTCATGTTTCGTATACCCTGAGATCTTAGTGGTAATACAGTGAGAATTCCCTCTTGTTATTCAACTCTAAATCAAATAAGAGAATAATCGTATTAACACAAAAAAAGTCAGCGCTAAATATATTCAGCGTAATTCCTTTTCTTGCTTTTCCTGACATGATGACTCGGTTTCCAAGACGCGATGACACTACTGTCTGCACAAACTCACTAAATCTGTGGATAATTGTGCGAACACGCTCGACCACCACCGCCTCCACCACCGCCACGCTGCGTCTCACCACAGCACTGCTCACGGTGAATAATGGAGCCTCCTTCATCTCACCACTTCGTCTCGCCTCCTCCCCTGACTCCCCCAGTCTCCCGTCCTCGCTCTCCCCCTTGTTCTCTACTTCTCCTCCTCCTCCCCATCCCTTCATCTCATTCTCATTCCCATTCCCCTCTCTTCTCATCCCTCCCTCCCTCCCCTCCATCCATCCATCCATCTATTGGTCCCCAGAGCCAAACTCCTGCCACCTCCTTGCGCTCCAGAGTCGGTGCTCAGGTGCTGCTCGCCTCACGCGGGAGAGAGGCGCAAAACCACAAAGGCAGAGGTTTGAATTCCGCTGGCAGCGGTGTTGCTTGTGTTGGACGGCGAGTCGCGAAATCACAAAGAGGAAAGTGCAGAGGGAGATAAGTTGTCTCTTGAACGCGTCAGAGCGCCTTTTTTTCTTTGTGCCGTTTTCCTTTTTTTTAAGCGGAGAGAGCTTATTAAACATGTGTGAGAACATATTCTGGGCCTCAGACCCATGGAACAGAAAAAACCTGCCTCTGTTTGTAGATGTGTGCGTTTGAGTGTTTGTGTGTGTGTGCGTGTCTATGTGTATGATAAATGAGAGTCCACACACGCAGTCGGTGGGTGTGTGTCTGCAAGGTTCTTCCATGTCAAGTGTGTCTTGCTGTACTGTGACTGGCGTCTTTTTTTAAACATTTCTTTTAGACATGATTTCTGAGCTCTGTTGGGGAAACTACACCCACATGCCCAGAGACCAGCTACATTTGTTCGGCTGGCTGTCTGTTCCTCGGTGAAAAATCATGACTGTACGACTATCTACAATCAACCACTCATCTCCTTCGAGATGGAGAAACACACACTACTAGACGATACAACACTGTCGAGAAACCACATTTTTTTCCGTTTGCGAATTGCCGAGCCTTGCCAATTAGACAAAACGAAATCACCATATTAGTCCTCGCGGCGGGTCGCCACAAACAGATCAAACAAACAGAAGTGGCATTATTTGTTTTATTCAAGACACTACCATTGAAACAGCAGGCAATTTAGATGACATCATTACATTGAAATACAGATACGTCTTATCTACATCAAATCTTTCTAAACACTCAAGAATTGTCAAATCATTTCCCGTTGGATAAACACAGCACAACAACGCACACTGGACTCATTTTTTTCAGCTCTCAGAATTCGTATTTGAACACAAGCTGTTTGGATGTGTTTGGGGATGAAGGGATGCACGCCGTCACACACGCCAAAACAAACACCTTTAATGTTATCTTGACATTTAGAAGATGGATAGATACTCCACTTATAGCCTCCGTGCGTACGCCCCCCCCCCCCCCCCCGCTCCCGGGACAACGGCACAGTGCTGCGGTACATCTTCAGCAGCCCCATGGATCACCACTGGAGAAAAAACAAAGAGTTTGGCCGCGTGTTCCTGTCCAGTTGATGACCAATAAAACAAGAGCAATACCTTGCTAATCTCTCTCTCTCTCTCTCTCTCTCTCTCTCTCTCTCTCTCTCTCTCTCTCTCTCTCTCTCTCGGTGTCTGTGTCTGTGTCTGTGTCTCTGTGGCTGCTGCAGACTCTGATGAAAGCGCCGGGTCTGAGAACGACGGAGACTCGCAGCGATCGGGACGACTTGACGACAGCTCTGGTGGACATTAACCGCAGACGCAGGTACGGCGTGCACTGCACACACACACACACACACACGCACACACATACACACCTACACACGCAGGCACACACACACACACACGCACACACATACACACATACACACGCAGGCACACACACACGCACACACACATACACACATACACACGAAAAGAAAGACATTTGGCAGGGACAAAAAAGAGAGAGTTTCCACACATGGGCCTTGTCAGAAGTGGGGTGGGGTGGGGGGGCTCCTGCTACATGTCATGTTTATAAGGTTTGGGAGGAGCGAGAGGACTGCCGAGCGTCTCTGCTGCGCTCGGGCGGGGGACGGCGCATCACAGCAGGGTTTCGGTGGTTTGCTCATGGTTCATTTTATCGTCTACAGACAATCTCGACAATCTTGACCGGTATCTGAATTACGTATGCTGTAATATGTGTAACATTTAGACGTTGTTGCCAAGCAAGTGATGTCAGGCAAAAATGGCTGATCATTCGAAATACCTTTTTTTTTTTTTTTTAGGGGCTACACTACCTGAAAACAGACAAAGGAGAAAAAAAAAGGGCTAAAACCATCAGTTTTGGAGTCAATATGGAGTTAATACTCAGGTTTATGCGAGGAAATTAGATTTGCTCGAGTGGACTTGTCAGAAACCACGTCGAAGGAGGGTGAGGTCATGGCTGGTGAGACACAGGCGAGGTTGCCAGCTCTGATTTCCCAGCTCACATTCTCTGCGTACTTCAACATGACGAGACGAGAAAAAGCGCCAAACGTTCGTCGTTGCCACTCATAATTACTGCACCCCCCCCCCTACCACCGCCACCACCGCCATCTCCACCTTCTCCTCTGTGTTCTCAACCACGTCTTCCTCCCTCCCTCCCTCCCACCCACCAGCTTAAGCCTGATAGCAACGTTCAAAGACCCAAATGATGCAGGATCAATGGTGCGACACATAGAGAGACAGAGAGAGACAATATCTATAAAAAACAATTAAAAGATACAGACGTTTTTGCCCCATATTCAACACCATCTGCTAGCGTGTTACTTATGAGGACAACGCCCATAGATGATGCGGCCATGTTGTTTCTAAACACTAGCGCTACGGTCCATCTTGGTTCTAAGCGCTAGCCAGGTGGGGGGGAAGTCCACGTTCAGTCCCCCTAAAGAACCAAGATGGAACCAAGATGGCCGCTAGGTGAATAAGGCCCCTGATCCCCTAAAGACAGGTTTCATCTCGTGTCCTTCAGCCTGCAGTGTGTTTTCTTATACAGCAGGTTGCAGATTCGATAAGGTGAGTGTTTATTTAACGTCTGGGCTCTCAAGGATTTTCTTTACGCTTCATCCCTCCAGGCTGCTGAGCACCAGGATTTCTGTAGCTGTTGTGTGTGAGTGTGTATGTATGTATGTATGTATGTATGTATGTGTGTGTGTGTGTGTGTGTGTGTGTGTGTGTGTGTGTGTGCGTGTGTGTGTGTGTGTGTGTGTGTGTCCTTATGTGTGTGTGTGTGTGTG
>JAOPHQ010000045.1:77500-135299 GCA_030340625.1 Merluccius polli | reverse complement strand
CAGTGGTGGAGGAGGAGGAGGAGGAGGAGGAGGAGGACGAGGAGGAGGAGGACGAGGACGAGAGGGGCGGGGGGGGGGGGGGGGGAGGAGAGGGGCGGGGGGGGGGGGGGGGGGTTTGCTTGTTAAAGAAAGTCCGAGAACTTGGAGTCCAGTTTGTCATGCTAACGGAGGGCCATCCATTCAATGTGGACACAGGGAGCAGAAGGTTCACAGGACCCGGCCTTTCTCATGCAAAGTCTCTCGGAGAGGGGAGAGAGAGAGAGAGAGAGAGAGAGAGAGAGAGAGAGAGAGAGAGGGGGGGGGGGGGCACTCTCCTCCATCAACTTACCCCACCCCCCCACACACACCCTACACCCCAACATCCACACACACACCCCCCCTCTCTCACTCTCTTGGAAAGAAGAAGAAGAAAAAAAAAATACATGCATGTTTATAAATGGCCTCAGCAGACACATTGTTGGCCGTAGTGGAGAGGTGGCATGCGGCAGATGGGCGCGGCGGCGGTGGCGGCGGTGGCGGCGGCAGCGGCGGCGGCGGTCTGCATACGTGCACATGTCTGCGCTCAGCAACTCAAACGGACTCGATGATGATCATCTGTGTGTTAAAGCCACTAAAGCCACCAGCTACCATTTCTTCTTCGCAACAACGGCATCGCCACCGAGCGCGGAGCGATTCGCCGTTACGCGACTTTGTGTCTCCACGGAACACATACGTATCGCGGCGCTCCCCGATGAAATGATAACGTTAATTAGGAGGAGAGAAACAAAATGACAAACGTTGATTGATAAAAAAAAAACCCGCAGCCCTGATAATGTCGTATATTATGTATCAGCGGGAGAAAAACGCGGTCCGCCGCTGCTTGAGTGTGTGGTGTGTGTGGTGTGTGTGTGTGTGTGTGTGCGCGCGCAAGAACAAACTTTATTTGACCTTGACACAACCTCGGTGGAGAAGAGGAGGAGGAGAGAGGAGGAGGAGGGAGGAGGAGGAGGAGAGAGAGAGAGAGAGAACTGCTGCATAAAACTGACCTCACGTCCACCTGCTTTGGAGAAAGTTCTACTTAAGATTCTACTCATGTTGGGGGTCCATTAAAATCAATCACCTCCCTCGCTGTGATGCGCGTGTCTCTGCTCTTGCTACTCTGCTGCTCTCCCCTCTAATCTGTTACACCTGATGGAGAGATCTGGAGGCCGGAGCTCATTTACTGTTGAATGTGGTTAAAATGTCATCCGTGGTGGGACAGGCAGCCACACGCACACGCACACACACACCACGCACGCACACACACACACACACACACACACACACACACACACACACACACACACACACACACACACACACACACACACACACACACACACACACACACACACACACACATTTGCTCTACTTTAATGAATACACTGGGATGCAAATTAAACCGCTACCCCTATACAGGCTGGAAATAGTGAAGACAGAGTGGGGCTAACAAGAGTAGAGTAAAGACTGTGCGTGTGTGTGTGTGCATGGGAGAACTGTGTGTGTGTGTGTGCGCGTGCACGTGCGTATATCTGTGTGCATGCGCGCTCGCACTCTTGCATATGTGTATATGTTCGGATTTATGTGCTTAGATTTATGTGCTCTATAGTTTCACAAGCAGGGAGTGAGGGTTACCGTGTGTGTGCGCGCGTGTGTGTGTGTGTGTGTGTGTGCGCGCGCGCGCGCGTGTGTGTGTGTGTCCCTTCATGTGCACTAGGAGCAGCCACTTGGATCCCCTATTTGATTGAGTGAAGCCCAGTATAGCCTGAACACTCCCTCTAATGGAAGAGCAGGGCCCAGCAGCTCAGTAATGCTCTGACCCCAGAGCTTTTACTGCACTGCCAGCCGATAAGTGGCAATATGCTGGATCTTATAAAATTAACAAGACTATGCTATGAGAGAGAGAGAGAAAGAGAGAGAGAGAGAGAGAGAGAGAGAGAGAGAGAGAGAGAGAGAGAGAGAGAGGTAGCGGGAGAGAAGGAGAGCGAGGGAGCATGTGTAAGAGAGAGAGAGAGAGAGAGAGAGAGAGAGAGAGAGAGAGAGAGAGAGAGAGAGAGAGAGAGAGAGAGAGCTCAGAGGATGTGAATAGGACACACAGGATGACATACAGTAAATATCAGCATGCCGCGCATGCACGCATGCAAAGGATCGGCGCAACTCTTAAGCCCGGGAGATTTATCGTCACAATTGCGCAATTTTATTTGTCTGCTTTCTCTTCTTTTCAGAGGGGCCCATGTTTACAGGCCTACATTTACAGGGCTGTTTATGTTAGCCATAATGCCTCTCAGGGTATTTTAAAGCGTGCAGAGTTTATGGAAGCGGCTGTTCAAACTCTGAGAGGCGGCGGCGGCGAGGGGAGCGGAGCGGTCGGCTGACGCAGCAGCAGCCGCATAGCGCTGATACGGCCTTTTCACGTGCCAAGAGATAGTTTAAATATTTTGATGTGCGTCGTATATATTCTTCACTTAACGATGTTAAGGGCTAGATGATTTACACCGAGAGTCGATTATGAATTATTATTATTAAAAAATCGTTTGCGTGTGCGTATTAAAAGCGGAGGTCTTCCCACCGGACGATGGAGCGCTGCGAAGGGCAGAACGTACATTGCGTCAGTACCTCCGCCGCCGTTTATCGGCCCTCTGTAGCCCTGCGCACTGTGATTCGTTTCGGAGCAGCATAACCTTCTCACCTTTCCCACACAGCCTCAGTTTGGGATTGTGTGTGTGTGTGTGTGTGTGTGTGTGTGTGTGTGTGTGTGTGTGTGTGTGTGTGTGTGTGTGGTGTGTGTGTGTGTGTGTGTGCGCATGCATGTTTGTTCGCATAATTGCAACCAGTAAGTTGATGTGAAAGACGTGAAAGAAAGGGAGTGTGTGTGTGTGTGTGTGTGTATCTGTGTTTGAAACAGTATTGTCTGCTGTGTGTGTGTGTGTGTGTGTGTGTGTGTGTGTGTGTGTGTGTGTTCCAGCAGGGGCTACTTATTCATGTGAATTATTCATGCAAGATTTGAATACATGCAAATGTGTCACTCTCCTCTCTTGGCACGGATCCAGGTTACCTATGGCAACCATGCCTGCAAGAAGCATCTTTTCACCGCCCCCACCGCCCCACCCCTTTGCCTCCCGGGGCCCCGCCCCTTTCCGACCACGCTTGCGCGCGCCCAGCAGCATTGTCTCGCTTGTCGCACTACCAAGCTGGGTGGCTGCTCACCGTAGGGTGGCACGCTGTCTCACAATTCATAGTCAAGGTCAAGGTGGAGGGGTGGATGGATGGATGGAGCGGGGGGGGGGCGAGGGGGGGGGGATGGAGGCGTGGAGTTGGTGGTAGAAAAGACGGGGGACAGTGGGGGGCAGGATCCGACTGGGGGGGGGGGGGTTCATGAACCAGACCCACTCACATTGCACTCGTAAAGGAGAGATGACAGGGTGAGGAGAGGGGGTGTGAGGGGTGAGGTGGTGCTGTCACCGTCATGTGGCTACAGATGGTACACTGTCGCCTCCTGCTCAGGCTCACCGCCCGCGCGCCGTCGCGCCCACATGACACGCAGGAATAAAACCCGGCCCGTACCCTTTAGCCCGGGTATCAAATCGATGGCTCATTTGCTAAAAGCTTCCATTTGGCTTTGTGTGTGTGTATGTGTGTGTTGTGGGTGTACGTGTGTATTTTATTTTTGCCATGCTTTGTGGTGTCATTGTGTGTGTAGAGTTTGAATGGGAGTGACTTGTCCTACAACCACTGCATTTATATTCATTACATCTCTTTTTTATTTCACTCTAAACAATAAACACTGGTGAAGCATAGTGTTCAACATAAAACCCAATATACACATAACCACAAATACGTCCACACAGCCTAAGCGAATAAGATGGACCAAAATCAGTGAGTAAAGGTCAAGTTCAGGTCACGGGGTGATCAACGCCCTGGCTAAGCTTCATAATGGGCCATGTTGCTTAGAGATCAATGAGCTCACAGCAGCTGCTCAATGCTGCCATCTACTGGCACTACAGAGAAGGTCTCTAAAGCGACGTTTAGGAAATTCTGATTTAAAAATGATGCATCACATTGATAGGCAACTGATGCACAGGGTTTAACTGGATTATGTTAGGGCCTGGTTCTTTATTAATGCCACAAACTGAACTGATACCAGAAGCAATGGTGCTTTGACACAAATCCCAAGTCTGTAACACAAAACTGTAAAATATTGATTGCATAATTGTGAGTTTGGCCACCAAATTGCTTCTACAAAATGGTTTTCAAATTGTATTAAATGTCTAATAATGTGTAGGCCTTCATAGTCTGCATTGCTAGGCCCATCGCTCCCTCTAGTGGATGAAATAATGTACTGCTAGTACTGATAAAACATCTTTATTAGTGCAAGGAGTGCTTTTTGCTTTAAACATCGGAGCATATATATATATACATACATACACATATACACATTTGCAAATATTGCATTCATCAAAGTGAATTAACAATGCACATATGATTAATGATTATGTCTGTCCATACACAGAAACAGAGAGACAAGGGCTTTGTCATACCAAGATATGACCTCAACATTCAACCCTTGGCATCAAGAAGATATCATTGTCCAATTTGCTCATTTACAGAATATTGAGAATAAGAAGAACCATTAGTATATAAGAACATATTGCACATTTCTTTTATAATTTCTTAGGCAATATTATTATAGTCATTGTACAATGCAGCCGATGTTGCCTGCAGCGATTAGGGCATAATCAAAGATTGCAACTCCGCCTTTAGTGCATAACAATGTGCAGGGGAACTGTCCAGGCCTGCTGCCACAATCACATTCCACTGGGTTCCTCTGAATAAAGGCGGGGTGTGGTTACAAGGGTCTACATTTCCACAGCTCAAAACATGTTTTGCTCCTTAGTAGTGTGCAGAAACCGAAGCTAAAAGAAGCTAATGAAGGAAACGTGTTCATCGTTGAGCAATAGTGAGCGTGAGCGACGGCTCTTGCTACACCCGACATACTGAAGAAGGATTAGTTTGATCGAAATGCTGAAATTGTACAAGGCAACACCGACGCACTTTAGATAAAATCTTTAAAAAACTATAAAATTAAAAAGATATTACTACGCACGCACGCACGCTCACACACACACACACACACACACACACACACACACACACACACACACACACACACACACACACACACACACACACACACACACACACACACACACACACACACACACACACACACACACACACGCTAAAACAAACAAAACAAACATACAGTCTGTTTGTCTTACTAGTAAAAACACATGGCTCTTAAAAGCAGCCTTGTGAACCATTAACATCGTATCGCCACTCTGACTTTGTTTTCGCCACTTGTTTTTGAAGGACATCAACTGTGTATTTACACACTGTGATTTTATAAGCCTTAGAAGCCCTAGTGTGTGTGTGTGTGTGTGTGTGTGTGTGTGTGTGCTCGTAACCAACTCTGGACCCCGCCTCCATGCACTCTCTTCCCATTGGTGGATTGGAATAAGAGTGTGCAGCTGCATCTGCCTGCGGTGACCTGGCACAAGCTGTGTTGCCATACATGCGCAGTCAACCTCCCGCATAGCAAGACACCAGACATCGGTGAGTTTAACAACCCCTCTGCTGCCACCTGCTGGCTCAGTGGGGGAAGTAGCCCGCCCCGTGGAACTTGTTCATCATGTCTTGGGCGAGGTCAAACGTGCTGAAGCTCACACCGACGGCGATGGGGCCCTTGACCCAGTTCATACTCAGCCCCTTGTAGAGGCCCCGCACCACGCCCTCCGTGGTGACGATGTGGCGCATGGTGCCGAGGATCGTGACGTAGCGGGAGCCGGTGACCCCGGCCGTCTGCATGCGCCGGCGGACCACGTCCAGCGGGTAGGACGCCGACTGGCCGATCAGGCCCGCGCACGCCCCGAACGCCATCCGCTCGTGGGGGTACGGCTGGGGCCGCTTGGTCTTTTCTAGAGAGACGAGAGAGCAGAGAGCGGTGGTCAATTCAAAATACATACTTTATTTCTATCAACAACAACAACAACAACAACAACAACAACAACAAAAAGGTCAGGCTGCTTTCTGCTGCCTGGAAATAGTAAAGACAAGGTGGGGCTAACAAGAGCGAAGTAGAGACTGTGTGTGTGCGGCTACTTTCTGCCCCACCCATGTTCAGTACAAAGTTGCTGTTGCTGTAGCTGTAGCTGAAGAGAACAAAACTTAAGGGAGGGGGAGGGGTGAGATTGAGAATTTAAGATAAGATTTCAACAGGAGGAAAAAAAGGCCGCATCAACAAAACAGCCGGACCATAAAGGGCTGACATTTGCTGAATAACGGTATGTTAAGGTTGCTTTACATGCGGTTTAGAAGATAAGGATAAGACCATTTATTTGGCAATGAGGGGAAAACAAACAACAACAACCAATACAACCAGCTGGCGGTGGCGGGGGGGTACCTGTGTGTAGTTTCTTGAGGCTCTCGTATGTGAAGAAAGAGATGCCCGAGTAGGGGATGACCCCCAGTATGGCGGGGGTGAAGCCCCTGTAGAGGGTCTTGAAGCCCTCCTCCTGGGAGATACGCACAAACACGTGCACAATGTTGCTGTACCTGTTGGGGGGGGGGGGGGGGGGGGGGGGGGGGGGTCAAATACACAGGTCATTACAGTATACTACACTACATGTTGAAGACACTATGAGGTGGATATTGTTCATCTATTTAACCTGTTGTTGAGCCAGGTTTGTCTCATTGCGGTTAGGCACCTCATTTAAAAGAAGGCAGTACAGTATGTCTTAGCCTGCGTTGAAATAGGCATACCGTTCATACCGAAACACCGCGTAACATCTCTAACCTTCAACAACAAAATAACACACGCAAACTTTCAGGAGCGGGACCCCTTGGCCCAGAGCACCCTGTGTATTCTGGGACGTGTATTCCGGGATGTGAATACGTACATTTCTCTGGCCGTCACTGCCATTCTGGCGCGCACCATGTCTAGCGGGTAGGTGAGCATGGCGGCGGTGGTGCCAGCCAGAGAGCCTGCCAGGAAGCGGGGGAGAGGAGGCAGCGCTCTGGGGGGAGAAAACGGTCAACAGAATATGATCAACGACATATGAAGTGTAGGTAATTAGGTAGTAATTAGATATGCGGTTTAATGGAGAATAAATGCATAATTATGTGAATGTTCTAAGTAACAGTGACAATATGGTATTTATACTACTAAAATATCACACTTTCAAATTGAAGTGGTCCTAATTGAACTTCTAAAATAAAAAGAAACAGCAGTATCAGTAAAGCACAAACATCCAACAATTCA
The DNA here is from genome assembly GCA_030340625.1 of Merluccius polli. Classification (NCBI taxonomy): domain Eukaryota; kingdom Metazoa; phylum Chordata; class Actinopteri; order Gadiformes; family Merlucciidae; genus Merluccius; species Merluccius polli. Next base: position 127,963 of record JAOPHQ010000045.1, on the reverse strand, counting down.
TCGTTCATTTTCCACAAGCTTAAATCTCCTCCTGTAAACATACAGGACCGTCCAGTACTACAAACACACAGATGGTTTGAGGGTACTTACTTCCCCTGGAAGCCGTAGTGGGCTCCCAGTAGGTTCTTGTACTGGTCGTGCGAGCAGAACTGGATGGCGGCGTAGGGGATGACCCGCACCATGGTGGCCGAGTTGCCCCTCCATAGGCTGAGGAAGCCATCCTTCATGTATGTACAGTACAGCAGACGGAGGGCCTCCTGCCAATAGGGACACACACACACACACACACACACACACACACACACACACACACACACACACACACACACACACACACACACACACACACACACACACACACACACACACACACACACAGTTTACATTTCTATTACGAAATAAAGTGTATAGTCAGATGGAACAATGCAAATGCTAATGAAAAAATGCATAGTATTTAAATGGGAGTAAACAGGTAAAGAATTGTTCAGGGAGAGAGTAAGACTCAAATAACTTTCCATTGAACAGCTTATCAGAGAATAGTATAATGTAAAATAGTATAAAGGGTGAAGAGAAATGAGAGCTCACCTTAGCTGAGAATCTGTTTGAGGACACTGCAACAGGCCGAGAGAGAAGGAGGGAGGGACAACTTTAGTTGAGTTAAATACATTCCTATGCAGGCTAAACATCGACTAAGAAGGTTAACATTTTGTAACAGGTACAAGTCTCAAACGGACGTAGAAAGATTAGGCCTACACTTAAAGGATAAGGCTAGCACAATTATCTGGTCGTTTGCTTTTTTACTGTCAATATGAAATTGTCCGGTGTGGGTAATGACGACGGTCTGGTCAACGGATGGTCTGGTTAGGCGAGATGGCTGATGGCTAAAAATGCACTAAAACAAGTCGGGATTGTCCTGTTGCCTCAGAGGTCAGAACTTAACTCCCCACTACATCGTACAGTGAAGGCTTAAGAAGCTTAACCACCAGCTACGACTGTTTTGTTGTTGTTGTTGTTGTTGTTGTGCACTTTTTAATACGGCTGGGACGATATATCTCTCGATTCAATATTAGTACAATAGTTGGGTGCCGATTCGATATGTATTGCAATTTTTAAGTATTGAGATTCGATATTAAGATTGATTGCAATTTTTGTTTAATTTTTTAACTCTAGCTGGAAAACGTTGACTTTTAAAAAAAAATAAAAATCGAGTCAGGCATTAAAAAGATCCATAAAAAATGTGCGATACTTAAGTGAACCTCAATTGTTTCCCCACCCCTACTTACCCCTAGAAACCTGTGTGTATACTGTGCCTGCATTACACTCAAAACCTTCGGGAGAGTTATACGTCACAATAGAGACGTTGTAGGGGGGAGACGGGACTCCAGGAGAAACTTTGTTTCAGCGTTGAGTTGTGCTGAACAAACTGCGCTCTGTGCTGTACTGCGTTTGTCTGTGCAACAATAGACAGTGGACTAGCGGATGGCCTGACTCATAGTTGCCACACACACTTGAAAAATACAATAACACTGAAGTCACTTTTCTTCATGGTTGCGGCAACAAGAGAAAAATATAAATCGAATAATCACAAATGCGTATATATATATCGAGAAAAATCTAGTATTCTATGTGTATATTTTTGATCATATATGTATGTTTTTTTCTTCTTGCCTTGAAAGATGATCTTGGTACGATCCAACGGAGCGATGGCGGTTTTGGCAACAGCCCCAGCGATGGCCCCACAGAGCAGGGAGTCGAGCAATCGCTGTCGGAGATCCTTTTTCAAGCACACAACACAACGCAGTAAACACACAAGACACAAGAAGTATTTATACACTTGTAGGGATTCGATTCATTTAGGTCACATTCTCTTGCCATAAAAAGCTTAGTCTTGAAATATGTTATAGTCACATATTAGGATTTATTATAAAACACACACACACACACACACACACACACACACACACACACACACGAGTTATCAAAAAAACAAAGTGTTCAACTGCATTGTTTCGGTGTCTGGGAGTTTATACCCTCTTTGGGGGGGGGGGGGGGGGGGGGGGGGGGGTGTCAATTAAACCTCCAATCTTGTAACAAACATTGAGGCCTACCAATTTCCCCCATTTACCAACATGACTACTCTAGTTGCACTACAAAATGGGTCAAAGGCTTGCAGCAGGTTGGAAACAACATTGTATTGCTCTGCACATCTTTCAGTAAAAGGTGGCCAGATGGGAGGTGAGCCCTAAGAGACTCGCATACGTGTAAAGATATTTACTCTTTTTTTTTTTTGCTTTTTCCTTCTTTGTTTGTTTTACTTCTTTATTTACTTATTTTATTTATTCATTTGCCTATTCATTCATTTATTTGTTTATCCTCTACATGGCTATTGGTTATTGTCCCTTTCCCTTCATTTCTTTGAGGGGTGGGATGCAGGATTTGATCATTTGCAGTGTTGCACACACACACACACACACACACACACACACTGTACATATGCGTCCTCATCAACACTCACGTTAGGCTGAGCGGTCAGCACCGCGGCCTGGGCCCCGGGTCCGGGTCTCTGCTGGTGGTCCTGGACGCGGTGGGCCATGATGTGTCCTTGGACGTGTTGACGCACTCACCCCCTCACCCCCGCAGACTGCAAGCCCGCTAAGCACACACACTGGCGGGACATCAAAAGGGACGGCGCGATGTCATTACGTCATTCAATAATACAATAACAACAATAACAACAACAAACAAACAACCGTAATACACAATCATCATCATCATCATCATCACCAACAACAACAACAACAGCTGAACCGCAGCAGCAGGACGGAGGCTGAAGTTACACACGTGTCCACAATTAACTAAAAACGGTCATCTTGGCAAATCTGTCATAGCGAATAGCAAACCCGTTATTTCTACCCAGCATGGGGTCGTCGTGGTTCATGTCTTTACCTTGGGTTTCTTTAGATAAAAACAACAACAAGCAAACAAATTGTTTGCAGTCGTCTCGACGCGGAGCTCCTCTTGCAGGTCTGTCTTTTGCTTGATCGCTGCTGTCATGCACACACACACGCACACACGGTCACGCACGCACGCACACACACAGACACGCACGCGCGCGCACGCACACACACTGTTGACGTTTGGACGGAGAAGGAGGACGACAGCCCATCAACAACCACGACACTCGTCTTATTTTAAGACCACGTCCATGTTTTAAGACTGTCTGTAGTACCGGTACGGGTTTTTCCTACGAAGGGTTCTGGTTTTGGGTTCCCCCCCCCCCCCAGGACGAGGTGGTGGTTTTTGTGGGGGGTCGGGTAAGGGCGACCGAGTGCACGTAGCTCCCGCTGTGGACTACAATACCCGAGACACACTCTCGCGAGGGTTTTAAAGTCTCGCGTGGCTACGAATAGTGGTCGGGGTTGCCAGGTTGGCAGCCTCTGGCCCGCTGTCACGATACGCGGTACTGCGACGTTGCTTTGTTTGTTTCTTTAGCTGCTCATTTTTTGTACACTTTCACCCGAGGGGGATCACGAAACTCGTGATGTTTGAAGGACAGCCTACATTTAGTTTTTTTTTTTACTATTATAAACCCTTATCACTATATGTGCAATGTACGCAGATGTTAAACCTGCCTACTGCGGCTGTGTGCAATCTGTGTCGCGACTGGCAATCGTTATTCAGTTGAAGAGCTTGCATAATACATATGTGCTACTCTGAAGCTATATATATATATATATATATATATATATATATATATATATATATATATATATATATATATATATATATATATATACCGAAAGAACCGAAAGAAAATAACGTCATAAACAGACTGCATAGAAAGGGGAGATTATATTAAACAAAAACTCCCATAGCGCTTGAATCCTCCTTTCCCCGAAGTTGCCATGTAGCTGAAATCTGGCAACCCTGGCAACCCCCATTGTAAGCTCGCCGAACAACTTGTTGTTGTTGTCGTGCTGGGGGGTGTGTGTTTGGTGTGTGTGTGTGTGAGTGAGTGAGGGAGGGAGAGAGAGAGAGAAACAAAAATGGCGTCCAGCGCGGAGGCCCCGGAGCCGTGGTACCTCGCCCTGCTCGGTTTCGCCGAGCACTTCCGCACGTCCAGCCCGCCCAGGGTCCGGCTGTGCGTGCACTGCCTGCAGGCCGTCTTCCAGTTCGAGCCGCCGCAGCGGGTGGAGGCCCGCACCCACCTGCAGCTGGGCTCGGTTCTGTACCACCACACAACCAACACCGAGCTGGCCAAGGGACACCTGGAGAAGGCGGTGAGCGGTCCATAACAACACAACATGGGGGTCTAACTTAGCATGTAGTAGTAGTAGTAGTAGTAGTAGTAATAGTAGTACTAGTAGTAGTAGTAGTAGTAGTAGTAGTAATGGTGGTAGAAGTAGTAGTAGTAGTAGTAATGGTGGTGGTAGTAGTAGTATTAGTAGTAGTAATGTTGGTAGTAGTATTACCGGTGGTAGTAGTAGTAGTAGTAGTAGTGGAAGTGGTAGTAGTAATAGTAGTAGTAGTAGTAGTAGTAGTAGTAATGGTGGTAGTAGTAGGTAGTAGTAGTAGTAGTAGTGGTAATGGTGGTAGTAGTAGTGGTAGTGGTAATGGTGGTAGTAGTAGTGGTAGTAGTAATAGTATTAGTAGTAGTAATGGTGGTAGTAGTAGTAGTGGTGGTGGTAGTGGTGGTAGTAGTAGTAGGTAGTAGTGGTGGTGGTAGTAGTAGTAGTAGTGGTGGTAGTAGTAGTGGTGGTAGTAGTAGTGGTGGTGGTAGTGGTGGTGGTAGTAGTAGTAGTAGTAGTAGTAGTAGTGGTAGTGGTAGTAGTAGTAGTAGTATCATCATCATCATCATCATCATCATGGACGCAACCCCAGCTAGCCAGCAAACCCCGGACGTCACAATGTCTGACTCATGGCGTCTCGTTGTTTTTTGTATTTGTGTTGTTGCTTCGTGGTACGGACGGCCAGCCTCGGTGCCGGTGCCGAGTTTTAACTACTGTGCTTTTGTGTGTTTCAGTGGTTCATAGCGCAACAGGTCCCCCAGTTTGAAGATGTCAAGTTTGAGGCTGCGAGCATTTTGTCCGAAATCTTCTGCCAGCAGGTAAGTGGACGTCGACTTGAAGGTTGACGTTGAACCGGAAATGATGGACGTCCAGTTTCTGAAACGCGGGTGTCTTGTCTGTCTGTCTGTCTGTCTGTCTGACTGTCCCATCCATCATCTCGTCTCTCCCGTCCAGACTCTGGTGGACTCCGCCAAGCCGCTGCTGCGGAAGGCCATCCAGATATCCCAGCAGACCCCATACTGGCACTGCAGACTGCTGTTCCAGCTGGCGGTACGTACCTCCACATGTGTGCACAGCTGCAAAATGCTACAATTAACACACGTACATAACTACATGGATATACATGCATATATTTATATATATGCATGCATCCTTTTTTTCCATCCCTGTTCGTCTCTTAACACAATTTACCATGTAATGCCTTCAGCAACTTCATACCCTGGAGAAAGACCTGGTGTCAGCCTGTGACCTGTTGGGCGTTGGAGCAGAGTATGCCCGGGTGGTGGGCTCAGAGTACACCAGGTGCGTTGGTTGAATGTGATTGTTGTAATTGCTTACCGTGCTGTCCCTGCAAATCCATTTATGGGGCATATTACACGTACTACACATTTTGTCGTTCTCAATCGTACCGGTCTATTTGCCGACGTATAGCATTGGAGAATGAGTCTTTTTCATGTTATCTTTTTCGAAGGAAAAGAAAAAAGAGCTTCATTTGTAAGATAATTGATTGAATATGTGCCTGCATTGATTGGAGCACCCCCTAGTGTGTTTACATAGTGGTTGTACATGTCGACGCATGTAAATGCATGAAATGCACTAATTTGCTGTGATCTGGGATTTCTTATCAACAGGGCATTGTTTACCTTAAGCAAAGGAATGGTAAGTCATCCAATAATATCCACTAAGCTTATCCAACGCCTGCTTTGCTAAGTTGCTGTTATACAAACATTTGTTTACTTGTCTCTTGCAGTTATGTCATATATTAGTTGGTAATAAGAGTGTGTGTGTGTGTGTGTGTGTGTGTGTGTGTGTGTGTGTGTGTGTGTGTGTGTTACAGCTGATGCTGATGGAGAGGAAGCTGAGCGAGGTGCACCCTCTGCTCACACTGTGTGGAACCATCGTGGAGAACTGGCAGGGAAACCCCATTCAGAAGGAGTCTCTCAGAGTCTTCTTCCTTATCCTGCAGGTGACACACTACCTGGACGCTGGACAGGTGAGAGATGCAGGGCTGCAACGTTTAGTTGATTGGCAAAAAAATAATCGAATCACATTTTGTACGTCATTTATCAAGTACAAATACCAAACATTTGCTGCTTGATGCTTCAGGAATTAAAATGTTTGGTTGGTTCATGGATCATTATAAAATGAATACTTTAGTTTTGGCTGCTTGTCAGATAAAGCGAACACATTTAAGACATCACTTTGGACTCTGGTAACTTGTGATGGCATTTGCCATTATTTATGACATTTTCTAGACTAAATGATTAATCAAATAAATGATCATTAGATTAATCGAATATAGAAATAATCGTTAGTTGCAGCCCACATGGGACAAAATAAGTCTTGGATGATAAATCTATATTATTATATTTAAAATTGACTGTTAAATCTTATGAAAATATTATTTGCCAAGAAGACTATTAGAGTGGTTATAATATGTTATTGTGACTTAGGAACCCACTGACGCAGTAATGCCTATATATTGGTTTTCCAGCCATTTAAGTGTTGGCCAATACTGCTCATCAATACATGCATACTGAACAATCCAATGCTGAGCAACAATCCAATTAATCAGTTCCTTATCTTTCCTTGTTCATCATTATCTCTATCGTCTAGTTTTGGGCCATAGAACATAATGATTCATTCAACATATTTTGTATAATCTGATCTAATTATATTCAACTTTTTCTGTATGCTATTCCATGTATTGTATAATCCTGTCACAGGTGAAGAGTGTGAAGCCATGTCTGAAGCAGTTGCAGCAATGCATCCAGACCATCTCTACACTCCATGATGACGAGATCCTTCCTAACAACCCAGCCGACCTCTTTCATTGGCTGCCCAAGGAGCACATGTGTGTCCTTGTGTACCTGGTAATGCCATTCACCTATTCCCCCCCCCCCACTTTTTGTATATAAATAGATTGCTTTTAATTTGCAGTGTTTGAGACACATTTTCTCTCATTGCGCAGGTTACGGTCATGCACTCTATGCAGGCAGGCTATCTGGAAAAGGCCCAGAAGTACACAGACAAGGCTCTGATGCAGCTGGAGAAACTAAAAAGTGAGCGACAATTTAGTGATTTCACTGTGTTTCCCATGTATTGCTAGCCTAGAACTCTAGACACCCCCTAGCGGCAGCAAATTTATTTGGCAGCTAGTGTAGTCTAGCAAAGCTCCGTCCGCTTTTTGGTGCTGGAAACACCAAGTATGTCTTGTATGTCTGACCAATCACAGCGTGAGGGGCGGAGTCGAAAGCCGGGTTACCTAATGACGACAGAGTTGCGACGGTTCCGTGTTAGGTAAACAATGGCTGCTGCTGCTGGCGAACGGTTGTCTTTCCACTCGGCTTTGGCCGCGACTCTTCAAGACTTTAAGTTAACATTTTATTTGAGAAAAGAACAAAGAACGGCACTGAAGTCTTTCCTCGAAAATAAATATTTATTCTGAGTTTTGATTAATTACGTAGTCAGAGCCGTCGCTCTGACTACGTCACCTTCTTCGTTGCTCTGATTGGTTGTAGCGCTATCCTATTGCGTGCAGAGGGAACTTGAAAGACAACCGTTTATCCCGCCCACACTGCCAATGGAGCTACGCCAGACCTTACATCTTTCTGATGTAGGTCTGGCTTGCCAGGCTAATGTATTGCTGCACAGTCTGTGTCTTTCAGCTTCACAGAGGTTCACTCTGCTGATGTCCTTTACCTCTTGTGTTCATGTTATCCCAGTGCTGGACAGCAGCCCCATCCTCTCTACCTTCCAAGTCATCCTACTGGAGCACATCATTATGTGTCGACTGGTCACCGGCCACAAGGCCACTGCCTTACAAGAGGTACAGTGCTACTGTGTCTCCATTCTCTTTTTGTATAGCGATCTTATCCCAAACACACCGATATTTGATACTGGGGAACTGTCATGGGCGTTAGGAGCTAAGTGAGTGCTCAGGTAACTCCGGGTACCTTGGGGATGGTTTCTCCAGGGACCTCTTTAAAAAGAACTAATACCCTTTTCCCACCAAAATTAGCGCGTGTATGCATGTTTTTTAAATGCTGGGAATCCTGCTAAAATAGGTAATTGACTCCTTTCCCATTGCCATTAGATGAGTATGCCTTTCTGTGTTCTTTCTGGTGTGTCACGTTGAACGTCACGGGAATGCCGATTGTAACCTTTCCCACTTATACAAAAGCCAGATGTTAGTGGGTTGGGTTGGTTGTCCAGTGGGAAAGGAACTGAAGTGATGTTTCTAAATGAGGAGCAGCATGTGGATGTTGATATTATTGACCGTGTGTCCCCTGTCTTTCCAGATCTCTCAAGTGTGTCAACTTTGCCAACAGTCCCCAAGGTTATTTACCAACCATGCGGCTCAGCTGCACACACTATTGGTGAGTATCTCTTCTTTACATTAACCCCACTAACATAGCAATGGACGGGTAAGCCAGGTCTGTTTTTCAAGGGGCTTCTTCCATTAGTCATCAAAATGCAAAAAAACGTATTGCAGGCTAAAATCCCTTAGAACAAAGAAACTGTGCTGTCTCAAGTAACCTGTTTTATGTTATATTGGTGATCTGGAAAATTAAAAATGGCAGTGGCGTGCACTTCATTGAACATTGACTGATAATACCGATGGGTGTGATTTGCATACATGACCATCATTTTCCATTGTTTTCCTAAATACAAGTACAATCTAGAAACACAATCTTTCTGTTCTTTGTTTGTGTATGGTATTACATGACATTCTTGTCTTTCATCCATATTCAGCAAAACATAGTGTCATAGTTCATACATTTGACTCATTACATTGACTATGTTTTGTTTGTAAGGGTCTTTACTGCATCTCAGTGAACTGTATGGACAACGCAGAGGCACAGTTTACCACAGCCTTACAGGTGAGTGGACTGGGAAATGGGGGAGGCCTTTTCTTTTAAATCTATATTGTATGAATTTAGTTCAGTGAGAGCTAAATATTCTGTTTTGTATTTCAGCTCACTACACACCAGGAACTTTGGACATTTATTGTAACTAACCTGGCCAGTGTCTACATTAGGGAGGGGAACCGACACCAGGAGGTTTGTCATGTTTATTGTTGAACATTATCGTGTGTGTAAAAACATTTATAATCGTAGGACTACCTGAGAAGGAGAGGCCTCTTTTTGTGTACTGGCACATCAACTTTATAGAATCATGTTTGCAATGTAATTTTGTACATTTGTACGTAATGTACATACTTGCACTTCTGTACCTTCAAATATCTTCAATAACTTCAAACATGGTAATAACTATGGTTTCTCAATCCATTAACTTGCACAGCAAGACACACATAATTCTACCAGCCAGCAGATGGCCACACTGAGCCTTACTTTTTATGTCTTACTTTACAAGGCCAACCCTACCTGGTTGAGCCAATTGTATAGATGTATTGAGTTCAATAGAATGATCCACCTCATTTAATCTCTCTATTATGTTTTTTACTTTTATATCACCATTATAAATATTGTGTTGTTAGTTTTTTCCTATTGTCACAGAACAGTTATGTTATGGCATGTATTTAAAAGTTACTTTCTCTTGTTTATTTCAGCTGTACAGTCTCCTTGAGAGAATAAACCCAGACCACAACTTTCCTGTCAGGTAAAATAACATGACGTCTTGTTTAGCCCTTTCCTTTCCTGTTTGCTTTTCACTGTTTAAACACAAAATACGCTGTACAAGAAATAAATAGATTTTTGTATTTGCATATTGAATAATCCGACTTTGACAAGCGGTTCTATTGGAGCGGCTTCTGGAGTTACAATTGTACAGAGGTCAATTAGGGGTATTGTAAAAACAAAACATGTGATCGCCATTACCTTGAAACTGTTATTATGCCACTTTACGTTTGTAATATTATTATATCATGTTGTCTTTTCCCTTTTCTATTTTTATTTCTTTTCTCTATTTTATTCTCCTTCTATAGTGTATATTACACCTTTTGCTGATGTAACAACAGAATTTCCTGCTGTGGGATAAATAAAGTATAATCTAATCTAATCTAATCTTTCCCTCAGCTCCCACTGCCTTCGAGCTGCTGCCTTCTACATCAGGGGACTCCTGTCCTTCTTCCAGGGACGCTACAATGAGGCCAAGTATGAAACCCCCACTAAGCATTTCTGCACAGACACAACAATCCCCTTCCATTGAAAGTCTGTCAGCCCTCCCCAGCCCCATCAGTGCATAAGTAAGGGATAATGTACAGCCAGCCGGTCATTATTGCAAAATAAACCCCGTCAGGGTGATTCAAGACCCCTCCACAAGGGGTCTTTATTTCACAATAATGACTGGCTCTCTGTACATTATCCCACTTATTACACAGCTGCTTACTAAAGAAATCAATAATTCGACACAAAATGTAACAACAAAAAAATATTTTATTGATTTAAAAATGATTAGATTCTACGGTTGGAAATAGCGTCCATAGCAACGGTCTCTTATTCATAGCAGTGGCCTGCTATTCAGAAATAACTAGGGATGGGAATCGAAAACCGGTTCTTGTTGAGAACCGGTTCCCAGTGTTTCAATTCCTTGGAATCGTTTGCCAATTTTGCAAACGATTCCCTTATCGGTTCCAGTGGACGCGAATGACGTCACCACGCACGTTGCGTAGTGAATCCAGTGCAGCCAGCAGTCAACAGTAAACATGGCGCCCACAAATGCTCGAAAGTTTGGTTACACTTCACAAGAAAAGACGACAACAGAGCAACTTGCAATACTTGCAATGTGTATATTTCCTCAAAGGGAGGAAATACTTCCAACATGCAAAAACATTTGCGCACACAGCATGCGATAACAATTTCTGAAAGTCGCGTTTTCGATCCGCTCCGGACTAACGTCACTGAATCGCAGCAGCAGCAGCAGCAGCAGCAGCAGCAGCAGCAGCAGCAGCAGCAGCGTTTAGCATGTCCATGACTTGATTGTATTTGTCACTGGCTGACGTAGTTTTATTTTTGAGTGCTCAGCTCATATATCCTTTTAAAAAAGAGAATTTTAATTTCTATTAGAAAAATGTTACTGGACATTCTTGTGGAATTGCCACAGAATAATTTATGTTGTATTTTGTTAATTTCTACAGAAGAATATTTATTTTATTATTGATATTATTTTGTATTTATTTTCAAAACAAATTATTTTTTCTGGGGAACCCCTGACACCCCATCGAGGAGCCCTAGGCTGTGTGGGCCTCTTAAGACCTCACTGTTGTTGGGTTTGTAAGGTCATGACTAAACTAAACAAAGATGATGCTAATCGACCTGTTTGTTGTCCTTTTTTTCCAAATGAGAATCAATAAGAGAATCGATAAAGAATCGAATCATTAAGCAGAATCGAAAAAGGAATTGGAATCGTAAAAATCTTATCAATTCCCATCCCTAGAAATAACAGACCGTAGACTGCCATTGACCAATCATAATAGTATGCAACAAAGCCGTGTCATGATGGTGTCATAGACGCTGTTTTCTCATAGCCATCCTTCAATGTTCTCTCTTGTTGCAGACGATTCCTGAGGGAAACCCTGAAGATGTCTAATGCGGAGGACCTGAACAGACTGACAGCCTGCTCTCTCGTTCTGCTTGGACACATCTTCTACGTACTGCAAAACCACAGAGTAAGACTCAAACACCTCACCACCCCCGACATTGCTCCACTCCAACCGCCACACGACTCACAGTTACTGGTGCCTGTGAATATCTTCACTGCACTCTATGATGTTTGTTAATTTTTTTGCGGTTTGTATGGTGTGTCGATGATTGTTTGGATAGTTCATAAATTGGTAGGAGAATGATACAGATAGAAGCAGCAGGACCTGGTGGCTTGTCCCAAAAAAACATCATAATCAGTAGTACTAGAGTTTTGATAAGTCCACCTTTGGTTTTCTACAAGCGGCTCTCCAAATGAGTCCAGCAGAGCTCCCCCAGGTACTGCATTCTTTTTCACAACCTTGGAGGAGTTAGACATTTTTTTTCAGGTTATTACTTGTAGAAAGCGTGAAAGTGCTGAAAGTAAAATAGTTTATGGCATGGTGTGACTTTTTGGCATTATTGTCTCTGTCTTCAACATTTATCTGTATAGCTGTACAGTGTTTATGGAATTGATTGACTATTGATAGTCCTACCTTGGGCGGTATATTTATGTGTGGGTAAAACTCTAGATTTGGTTAATGGGGGAAGCAGGAAACATACAACATCTGCCGATCGCCTGTCATTGATGATCTGATCATGTTCTCTATGATACCTAATGAGACATGTCCTCTGGTCCTCAGGAAAGCAACAACATGGTTGTACCGGCCATGCAGCTGGCCAGCAAAATCCCCGACATGTCTGTCCAGCTGTGGTCTTCAGCGCTGCTCAAAGGTAAATCAACATCACAACATTCTGCTTGTGTGTGGTTGTTGTTCAAGGTGTCATGGACATAATCAATTCATATTGAATCTATTGAGGGTCCCTACCTTTCTTTCTTGTACTTTTCTTTCTTCTGTGATGAAAGGGTAAGGTCTGCATAATTTCATATTTGCCGTATTGTCAATATTCTATAGAGAGAGTGAGTGAAGACTACAATTGGCTGTGTGTGTGTGTGTGTGTGTGTGTGTGTGTGTGTGTGTGTGTGTGTGTGTGTGTGTGTGTGTGTGTGTGTGTGTGTGTGTGACATGCTTGAATGCTATTTGGTTTAGAGCAGAAGTATTGCTAAGCAGTAGGGGTTTTGGTGTTTCTATAGGTGAATCTGTTGCCAATAAGAAAATAAAGTTGGGTTGGTCGTATTCATTAAGGATCCACTTTCTATCCCTCGCCCATAATTTTATATATATATCAATGGAAAACGTACACTGTGTTTGCATAATGATGTACAATGTGCATAGATTGTTGGCTCAATAACAAGTGGTACACTCCATACATGTCATGAAAAGCCCCTTCAAACATTATTTACAGCACTGTCTGTTCTGATTAATGTAAATGTATGTTTTCAGATTTGAACAAGGCCTTGGGAAACAGCATGGATGCCCACGAAGCAGCCCAGATGCACCAGACCTTCTCTCAGCAGTTGCTGCAAGACCACATTGCTGCCTGCAGCCTCCCTGAGCATAATCTCATTGGTGTACGTCAGAATGCTTCATGCAATGACCTTTTTTCATGCGTTTAAGTCCACACACTGTCCACTCACTTTTCTGTCTACACAAGTGCAGTACACAGTTGATGAGGTACTATAATCACAATGTATTTTCCCCCTGTATTACAGTGGACAGATGGACCTCCTCCCGTACAGATTCAGGCTCAGAACGGCCCCACCACTAGCCTAGCAAGCCTGCTATGAGGAACCTTGCTGCCTTTTTCCTCTGACATGAGCCTCGCAAATCCTTTTGAATGCTACCAACCTGCTGCCAGAACCCTCTTCCGTCAAGATCTGCGAGGATTTAGTAGGTGTATGCATACAGTGAGAGCCTTCACTTTAGTAGCTACAACTGTCAATAGTCTTGCTATTATTTAATAAAGTCCTTCATCACTGTTCTATCTGGCCTCTTTGGGGTCAGAGAGTGCTTCCTGGTTGAAAGTGAATGGCAGACACCTCAGATAGCGAGAATACTTTGCTTAAAGCCAGGTTTTGCCTTTTATGAATAAAAAATAGGGTTAATGGCAGTAAAAGATAATTTATTTATTTGTTATTTTGTAATGTATGTATATGTATTTCTATATGTTCTTTGTATGAATGCTATTTTTTTGTTATGCTTGGAAGTTACTGAGGTTGCGCCCTGTAGAATTGTTGCAAAAGAGAGAACCCTTGGTACAAAGTATCTTGCACAGCATTAGTGTTGAAATTGATAACATTTTATTTTATATGTATATATATGTGTGTGTGTGTATATATGTATGTATATATATATATGTATGTATGTATGTATATATATATATATATATATATATATGTATATGTATATGTATATGTATATATATATATATATATATATATATATATATATATATGTATACACACACACACACATATATTTTGGAGTTTTGCGACGTGATGGGATTTATAGGATCTCCTGGGATTTTTAATGTCAAATAGTCTCCAAAAATATGTAGATATTTGCTCTGAAAATACACAACATAACACACTTTAATAATAAATTAAATGTATATGTGTAAGTCTATATGTATGTGTACATATATATGTATATGTGTGTATATATGTGTATATATATGCATATATATACTGTATATGTATGTATATATGTATATGTATGTGTGTGTGTGTATATGTATGTGTGTGTGTGTGTATATATATATATATATATATATATATATATATATATATATATATTAGTTCTAGGTAATATGTCTTTACAGTGAGTTTGTATAGCTTTGCCACTTAAACTTTTATTGTGAAGTGACTGTTTATGAAGTCAAATTAATAAATGTTTATTTTTTTAGCAATTTTATCAAACTCAGTGCTTAGTACAGCACTGTAAGGACACAATTTAATCTTGACGATGGGCCATATTCTTTATAATGCCTGTTTTTATTGTTTCCAACATTTTTTTCAATAAAAGGATTTTTGAAATGGTTCTTTGCTGACTAACTTTTTGGAGAAAATCTTTCTTTGCCTCAAAAGGGTTAGCGTTTACAACATTAGCTGCCTGGTAGGATTATGTTTTTACCATGGTGGATGAAGGGCAAATTTCAATTACAGTGTATTACTGAACATTTAATGGTTATTTAGGGTAGGAGTTATTAGGATTTTTGACTAATTTAGAAATCTCAGGGACATTGGCCAGTTTTTCTGAAGACTGAGGAAAACATACATTGCCAAATAAAACCTTTGTTAAATATTTATAATTTCTGAAACACTTTACAAAGTTAAGTTAGTCAGTTAATAGTTCAGTTAAATGTGTAGCATGTGGTAAGCCTCCAAACATCCACAATCGTATCATTTTTTATATATATATTTTTTACCAATATGCAGTATTGATATTACTACATGTATGCCTAATGTAATAAATAGACTAAAGCAACCTTTAAGCCAATACTAATAAAAAAGGCCCTACGTAACAATGTCAAGGTTCCTTGAAATGCCAATGAAACCATTGTTCCAGCCAAATTATAATAGTGGTAGGCCTAAAGGATATGAAACAGAAAATGTTAACTTCAGCTTAGAGTTGTTGTTTATTATTGGTTAATATAATTTGATATTACAGTTAGATATTGGTTTACATTTTAAAACGTTCACCTGTGAGCTTTTATGCATGCAGATTACATGTTCAATAATGTTCAATGATACTCTTAAATCTCAACACTACTGAACGATATAAACCAATTTGTGGTAGTGGGACACATTTTTCTTTCTTTAAATACACCAACGCTTGTAGTTCATTTGGCCTATTTGAATACTCGTCCTTTTCGTTTATAAGTGTTTTGAACTGCTCAAATAATGTAACCTAGCAATTTTTTAAAGTTTTATATGGGGAAGCTCCAAGTTTCTACAGAACTTGAACGCGTCGTTGTCTTTCCCGAGCTTGGACGTCCGAAACTTCTCAGTTCCGATTTTTTGTGAACGCAGCATGACGCCGCATGTGAGTTAGTGGCTCATTATCTGGCAGGCGGAGTGGCAGCGGACATAAGAGAGGGGATCCCCGGGATTTTTTCATCGAATTACGGGTATTGATAGCTAAATTACACGCCAAAACAACCGGAAAACTAGGGCCAACGCCGCCGAGCTCCTCTAAAACCACGTAAGTCACCCTACCCAATCAACATCTGAAATAATAGTTTGCCTAATTTAAATTCAATTAAGGCGAAGTTTTTTTTTTTTCCTTGTCGACGTTAGCTCGGTCAGCTAACATGAGATAGCTTAGCCCCGCTGTGCCTGCTGCTAACGGCTAACGTTCACGGTTCGGTTCGTGTGTCGGTGCTCGTTGCACACACGCACACACACGCACGCACACACGCGCACACACACACACACACATATACAGACACACACACATATACAGACACACACACCGATCACAGAAAGAACAAACCGCCGCAAAACTAAGCACCTAGTGACTGCGATGGTCTCCGGAGTAACAGTCTTAAGGAACCTTCCTTGCGTAGTCCTCATCTTCCCCCAGTACAATATAAATATAACCATTCAACTATACACAAGTACAACTTTTTTTATGTTTTTTTTTTTTTTTTTTTTTTGGTTCGTGCACAGTGAAGTTAGTAGTTGTGTGTGCGGGTGAAGAGCGGCTGTGTGGCTAGCGGAGCAGCACAGGATCCAAGGGGAGTTAGCTTAGCGCCGCTCACAAGCTAACTTAGCCAGCTAGCTCGTTTAACACTGAACCCTCCGCCCGGTGGATAAGGGCTCATTGTTATGCATCGCTATTTGGTCCGTCGCTAACGCAACAATAAAAAAAACATTAACATCACTATTTCTCCTGGGGATTAAAGTGTGTCACGCCACACACAATGCACATTTTGTGAGTGAGTGTGTGTGTGTAAGGAGTGTGTACCTTAAACGCCCCATTGGCTAGCGTTAAATAGCTTTTAGCTTTTCAGATTGGACAGTGTGTCGGGGTTGGGGGGGGGGGGGGGGGGGGTGTTAAAAGCCAAGTTAGCATAAGATGGCTTGTTTTTCATATAAACAAGAAGGGGGGTGATTCAGGGGTCAGTGTGTATCGCTATATTACTAAGGAGTTAGTAGATTTAGGTCCCCCCCTTGTACATGCCCTGCGTTTTGGATGCGGATTATCCAGCTCGCCGCTGTGATCCGGTGGAGGGGCGAAGCTATATATGTCATAACTTTGTCAGTTTAGCTCAACCACGAAAGCCTTTTATGGAGGTGTAATGGTGAACGTCGTGGCCTCCATCGGTGCGTATCGGTGACATGAATTGGCGAGCGACCAACGTTAGACAACATCACACTGAATGTCACCGATTATTCACGTTATAAATGACACGATGGTGGCGGTGTTCACTTTCATGATTTCTGCACTGATGTACACAACTCAGGTAATGGACAACTCGACTATTAACGAGTAATACGTTTCTATCAACGTTGCTGTTATTTTAACCAAGTACTTCCTGGTCCATCAAAGCATCCCCGTCCCTTTTTTCGTTTGTTCATTTCTTTTGAAGGGAAAGTATGAACGCTATGTACAATGATTGTTGTACTTTGGGTTTGACTACTTCTTGTCACTTTACTGTTTCTGCTCCATAGCGCTGCCCTTCACAAAGGGACCCAAACGGTTGCTTCACAATTCCCGTTAAGTTATGTTATGGGACATCTGCAGTTAACATCGTTTTGAAGTTGTTAAATTTTAGACTTTTATGTTTGCTGAGGCTTCTTTGACTGTATTCACATTCATTACTCTCCCAGGCAAAAAGCTTTTCATGTAGAGTACATTTATGGCAGACATTGTTGTTGTAATGTTGTGCATCTCGCAGACAGTGTGAAATGGCTCTTAGATGTTAAAGTAAAAAAATGACATTTCTCAGCAGTAACTGTGGACAACTTGCCATGGGAACCTGTTTCTTCTAGTGGAAAAGGCTAAGACGCCAATATTTGGCACCCTACAATGTTTTGAACACAGCCATTAGGGATGTTAACAATTAAACCGTTAGCCGTCAATACAAATTTTGACCCATTAAAAGGAAATCCTTTCTGTTCAACATTCTGTTTGCTGCCGTTGCACATGTAAAGATAAAGGGCTGGCCCCAAATGTTTGGATAACCGAAGTATCCTTCATTTGTTTTGTATTTGGACATTGTAACATTATTTGGAAAGCTTTTGGTTGTAGTTTTTAGTACAGTTATTATTCACGTTACTTTGCCTTTAAGATTGCCATTGTCAGTGAGGACGTACTCTTAAGGTGTCTTTTCGCCTACGTCCATGCTTTTAGCAACTAGCAACATAGACATATATACATAAATGTCGCACTGCTTTGGCCGTTTGCTACGATACGGCAACGGCCCCACCATATTGGCAAGGCCAAGACTGGCCTGTAAACAATGTTATTATTTATTTCTGGATAAAAAGCACTATTGTTTACATTTGTTGACCGATTTCAATGAGTCGTTTTTATATTCAAGGGTTTATGATCTACTTCGACTACAAAAAAAGTTTGGTCTGCAGTTATTTTTGTGCACTGCTGTCTTTTTGTGTGATGTGGTGTCATAAACGACAATGCAGCATCTATGAGTAGCAGGTCCGGCTTTTTTTCCTCTGAGCTGAGATTCTACTTCTTGTGTGGTAACTCCCCCACACTCGCTAGTTAGAAACTGCAAGACCAACGAAGCTGTCACGATTTGTTGGCACTGGGAGCACTTTAAGCTTACTAACCAATGGCTGATTGCCTGCTATCTGCTTATCGTAACCAAGTGCTTTCATATTTTATTTTATAACGTGGGTTGGCACATGCTCACACAGGCATCACGTAGCCAGTCAGCATATAACAAAACTTGGACAACGCTGGATTTTAACAGGTTAGGTGCCTTTTTAAAACTTTTGTTAATCTATTAAATAAAAGTTCATTCTTTATTGTACATTTATACTTCAGTTAACGGTTAATGACCAGTTAACGCATGTCGGTTAAAGGTCAGAAAAACAGTAAAAATTGGCATCCCTATCAGGCACGCATTGGCAACCATTCCCAGTCCCTTTCATCTGATGTTGGATTATTAACATTTTAAGCTCCCAAATGAGTGGTCCTAGTCTACATGTTGCATCACTTGTCCTTAATGTTTGTATACTAATGTTAAACTTTAGACCATTCACAATTTCTGAGTTTATTGGATGTGTAGGAAAACCTGTCTGTTTTATTCAGTTATTACAATTCCAACTTTGAAGCCATTACCGGTGCTGTATTCAGGATGCAGATGGTATTTGTCTTGTAATGTTTGTCAGGCTGTAATACAGTTGCGTTTGCTACAGTGAGTTGTGGAGGACGGTGGTAGCCCACAGGTCACACCCTAAGGGCCTCAGGATATTCCCAGAAGATAGGAGAGTCCTTTGATGTTTGCTTGACATACGCATTTCTTGTTTGCCCTGTTGTACTTCATATTGACTTGGCTATGTGCCCGGTTAGTATGAGTTGCTGCAGACCGTTTTTGGTGCAAAACAATCTAGTTGCATTTTATTTAGCTTTTTATTGGTAGCCCTTCAGGTAATGGCGTTAACCTTTAAGAATGTCTCTTCCGATTGCAAAGGTATAATCTGTACGCCATGATGGTGTTGATCGCACTGTTCACTCTTTTCTAACATGAGATCCAACATTGATCTAAACTAACTTAAAAATGTCTTTGAAGGACAAAGACGATTTATAATGGTTTTATTTTTTTACCTTTCCAGCCAACATGGATGTTTTAGCAGAAAGTCTCATGGTCAAATTAATTGTAGGGCACGGAAAGGGGAATCTGCTGACCAAGCAGCTGCATGGCTGTGTGACTTGTTGTAATTAGTTTTTTGACATCAATAGAAGTCTATGGACCTAAAGATAAGCAATACATCTGCCGTTCCCAGTAGGAGAAAAACCTTGTTTTGGAAGTTTAATTGGGAATGCTAGCAATAAGAAAAAGAGAATTATGCTGACCATGCTGTCCTTTTAATTTGTAGCTATATATTGTACACAGGATAATATGGTTTTGTCCTTCAAATTGAACCAAGTGGGGTAATGTATTGTATAGCTACCTAGTACTCTGTAGGGAGTTGCCCATCTGGTAGCCCAGTAGTGTTTATAAAGGCAGTGTCACACACCATGTTGGTCATAGTATATTTCTGTTTGAGTTTGAATAATGTAATAAAAGGCTCACACCATTATTTGAAAACTCTTATATCTAGCAGCAAGTCAATTCTAAATACTAATTACTTTGTTGATTATTATGCTTGAGAGGTGCCTGTTAAAGTTGGGTGCAATTGTCTGCAACGTAACCTCATCCTCTATTGTGTGTTAACTGGCTTGCGCTGACATGGCAACTACTTGTTGCAAGCAGGAGCCACTTTATAAGAGCATCAAGGCATACATCCAAGAGGCATACATGCAACTGTTTCAGCACATCTGTTTACCACATGCTGTTTAATGTATGCGTAGTGGAAATGCAAATGACTGCGTCAGATGAAGCCTTTTGTATTGTTGGCAATTCTTATGGCTTTACCTTGTTGAAATGGCAGTGTTGCTAACTGTGGCGTAATCCAACTTGAACTTCATGAAAGTGAAATGTGCGGTACAAAAGGTTGATATTGTACCGCGAGTGAAACCATCCGTAATGTGTGAGTGTAATGATGGAGCAAAGACTAAGCCGTGCTTACAGGCCTCCCCAGATTATTCAGGCTCCTGAAACCACTTCACAATGGGCCCTTCGGCAGAACTGTTCTTTGTTGGCCTGTGTATTACTGCACTCCTTTGTGCCCTTCATTTCTTCCTCCTGACTGGTCACTTCCTGTTACCATCCATTTCCAAGAAATGAAATCTGATAGGAGTCTGCGTGTGTCCTCCTGGCCCACAAGTCAGTGTGTGGTTCAGCGCTCTGAACGCAATTTCTTTGACGTGTTTGGAAGCAATGTGGCCCTGAATTAGAGGTAATCCCAGTTATTTGTAGCCACAAATGTTGAACTTTTATTATTCAGGGTAAACATGTTAAACCTATCAAATGAGTTGAAGTGAGGTACTGAAAAACTACAACTAGAGACTAGAGATTGCTGGCTTAACTTGACCATGTCTAGGACCTTTATCCTGGCTGGCTATTGCATCATTTGATGCAAAAGGTTTGTATAATGTCAGGCGTATCCACCAGTTCACACATGAATACAGTCTAGCTTCTCTGCAACATGTTTTGATGGTAATTGTACTTGGCAACATGTACTGTTGTTGGTTTTATGAATTATTCCTGTTGTGATATAATTTACGCTTGTCGTGGCCGCCATAGAAGCACAATTAAAACCTAGTTGTGTATGTATTATAGATAAGAGGACCTCTGGACCTCTGGACAGGCGTATCAGGCAGCGAAATATGTCGGCTTCTGCTGCTTTAAAAAAAAGTGTGTGTGTGTGTGTGTGTGTGTGCGCGTGTGTGCGCGTGCGCGATGCACTTCCTGAGCAATGTTGCGTTCACACTGACATAGCTCCACGCGTCCAGGTTGTCTGGCAGAGTCAGGGTTAAAAGCTTCCATTTTGTTAGGTAACACCCTAATGGTCTGATCTGTCATTGGCGTTAAAATGGCAGGGGCTTAACCCTTGGCATTCAGGACATGAGAGAGAGAGAGAGAGAGAGAGAGAGAGAGAGAGAGAGAGAGAGAGAGAGAGAGAGAGAGAGAGAGAGAGAGAGAGAGAGAGAGAGAGAGAGAGAGAGAGAGAGAGAGAGAGAGAGAGAGAGAGAGAGAGAGAGAGAGAGAGAGAGAGCGCTCCCCCCCCCCCCCCCCCCCCCCCAAGCGGGTACAGTGTAATGACCCCCCCCCAACCATGGCATCTCAGCTGGTTCCCCTCCCCCACTCTTAGCTTGGTAAACATAGATAATGATATGTCGTTCTTTTCTATTTCCATCAATGTATTGCAGCTTCGATCAATATACTTTTGTTTGACAGCATATGACTCACACAGCATATGAAACATCCAGGTGTCGGAGTCTACCCTTATTTCAGGCAAAGCAATAACAACCTTTTTTAATGATGCTTGATATTGAAGACATATTTTTAGTCTTTAGTAATGTTCAGGGAAGCTGTTCTTTTATTTCATTGGGCAACAATGTCTTTTTATTGGCCAGTGTAATTGATGTTTCCTCATTCAACAAGCTCAAAGGATGGTGTTGAAAAGCCAGAGTATGTTTTCAAATGGCTGTTAATGTGTTGGCTGGCTGAATCCAGTCCCAGTGGGGAGATCATTACAATGCAGCAGATGAGAGGCTAGCACGCTACCTGAGGAGACGAGGCATTGCCATTGATCTGCTTCTACACTCTGCCGGTCACGATGAGGGACTGGCTGGATGTCACAGCATAACATTTGAGTCAAATTCAGGTCGAGGGAATCCCAGCTGCTTTCAGGCAAGTCAATGTTGTCATACATGTGACTGCTTTCCATTTCAGTGAATGAAAAGCAATGTTTTTATTTAAGCTGTAATTATGTGTACTTGTGCTACCACAGAATATTATACCACAGAACAAGCTGTGTCAGGGCAGAAAGGAAGAGGTCTGTTGATTTACAAAAACAATGGGAGAGGGCACTTTAGGAGTAGATTGTTGCACGCATTTGACTAGACAAGACACACAGTGCTTTCTTATAGCAAATATGGTGTCTGTCCTTAGGCCTTAATGAATATAAGGAGGTTGTGTATTCTCAGGGTTTCCCACAAAAAAGTTTTCCACAATAGTCGAATCATCGTTCCGAGTGTATTGAAATTCAAACAATCGTTGGTTTGTATGTGCATTGTAATAACCAAATAAAACGGGCTATAGAGGCTGCTGTAGGCAAGATCTGAGAGTTGGCAAGAGCAGAAGAGAGCAAGATTTTGAAAATAACCCTCCAAAAATACACTTCCTCCCTAAGTTTCTCAGCTATTAAGTGTTGCATTCATTCACGCATTGCATTCACGCACCTGTGGTGGAGCTATATGTGATTGACAGGCAAGATGGATTCCCTGAACCAATCGGAGAAGAGATGCCCTGATATTCTTACATTTCACTCACTAATATCTGACGGATGACGCCATTTTTAAAAAAACAATTTACACACAAATAATGGCATAGATCGTATAGGTAGGCTATAGTACTTGCCTATTAGAACACATTCTAATAGACCTACAGCCATTGCATTAGGCTTGCATATTAACCGTGGGTAAGAGAAAATAATTAGAGAGAACTAGGCTAATGCGTCACAATGAGATTAATGAGAGATCTACAACTGAAATGGGTGAAAAAATAAAATGAGCTGTGCGTGTTGACTCTATATTCACGCTCCGTAATAATAAAGTGATCTTCAGCAGAAAGTGAATGAGACGATTCCTGTCTAGCGGTGTTAACTGAGAAATGAAACGCCGAAACAACGCCGTTAAAGGGGCACAAAAAGAGAGGTGATCCCCTGCGGCGTGCTGCACCATGTCTATGGCTGTGGGAAACCCTTCTCTTAGACTTAGAAGGAATATTCGCAGATCAGTAATGACACACTGTCCCGTGCTATCTGCTAATTTATTGATGCCATATTAAAAGCTGTTAATGTTAAACTCCAGAATGATGTACTCTTGCCTTTTCGCTTTAGTGAATGTTAGGGATTCACCGTTCCGATACTGGCCCAAAATGTGGTCTCGGTATCGGTGGCTGGAGTCTATGCACCAACTTTTCTTATATACTGAAATCACATCTGCCATTTCAGCCCAAAGAGAGATTATACAGTTGTCACTTCAACACTGACTTTTGAATGTGTGGCACACTATAACCATGTAGTGCGTTTAGTTTAACTGTTCATCATTTTAGGTTATCTGGTAATCTGAGAAGTGGGGGTGCCATTGTTCCTCCTCACACATGTAATGTTACAACACATTTAATTCAGTTTGTCACTTTCTCCATGTCAACTTTTCTGTCAACCTGACACTTGTCAACTCCCCTCTCTTCATGGGAAATGGAGCTGCCTACTAGGAATTGAAGTCTGCTTCCGTATCATGCTGTGTGTAACCTAGCATGAATCAGGGAACCTCAATGTGACTCTGCTACAAAGGCTTGTCCTATAGAAGAGTTAAGTCTCAAGGCTATTTGAGCATATGGTATCCTTTTTAAAGTGTATCTGTGTAACTGTTACTTAATTCATTGTTCAAAGAGAGTATCTAGGACAGCAGGCTTTTCAGAGTTTGTGCAGTCCACACGTACCCCTTTTCCGCCAAGACAGTTTGAGAGTTGGTTCGGAGCCGGTGCCGAATCGCGAACCAGTTCTTCACATTTCGACAGCCAATGAACCGGCTCTCGGCCAGGAAAACTGGTTCCAGAGCCGCTGGTCTCGCCATTTTTAAAAACAGAGCTTTACTATGGAATTGCATCGATTAGTATCATAACAGATTTTATGTTAGTCCCTGTTGATTGTATCCCTTTGCTGTAGGAGAAACGGGCGGGGAGCCCCTGGGGTAGGGAGAGAAAGTAAAATTGTTAATAAAGCGTTTGACTAATGTGCAACTGGAAGCTCTGTGCGCGTTCATTATTTTCTTACGAAATCCAGTTAGGCAAACCTAACCGGTTACACTATCGTAATGGCCGACCATAGCAAGCAAGACGACCAGCACAAATGTGTTGTACCGGTCGAGTCTGGATGCCAATATATGCTCGGAAAGCCAGGAGCAACATTTGTAAAGAGACATATAGTCCACTATTGTTGTTATTGTGCTTGAAGTTGGCGCTCGTGTTTCTGGGAAAGCGGAGATGTATACAGACATGTATAGAACTAGGTTTGCGTTGGTAACTGTAGCCTCCTCTACCAGCCCTTGCAGAGCCCCCGGTGGAGCTGCTGTCTTGACTAGCTAGACTTTTTGGAGAGATTGGCGTGTCGGTCTCATTACGTCTTTCACAGGCTTGATGGAAAGACCTGAAGTAGATTGCCACTTGCACTGATTGATTCAGGAACTGTTCTCGCTTGACTGCCCGCCCATGTTGTGGGAGTTTTGTCTATCCGAAACCCAGTCGTTCTGTGAAGCGTATTGCTTTTGTCATAGTTAACCCCCCAGGACTGTGTCAAGCGAGACTAGGCCATTCTTTTGCATATTTTATCACTGTTATTTCTGCTTGTCTTTTCTGTTTTGACTTTTGTAACCAAGAGTCAAAGCTGTGTGCATAAATGTATTACAGCGTCATGTACTATTTTTCAGTTGAAGTAGAAATGGTCCATTAGGCTTTAAGCACAGAGCAGCATTGTTTACCATAATCTGAATTTCAGATTATGGTAAACAATGCTGATGAACTGATTAGGTGAAAACCTGCTTTAGAATAGACAATTGGTGAGCCTTATGAAATTCATAGGTTAAATTATCTCCACACTACAGTACATTTATGTGTAGTGGCCGATTATTTAGTCAGAGTGATTAGATTTCTGGTACATAAGGTGTTTATTTTTTAGACAGTAGAATGAGAATTAAATGTAGTTTCCAGAATTAGATCTCCCTCTAATAATAGTAAGCATTGTGGGGTGTTGCTCGGAGCCAAAATCACAGTACATGTCTTTGTTGTTCATGTGGAGACCTTGCCACTGATTACAAAATGAGCTCCGAGTGGCGGTACTTCACAGAAGGCCGTGGCTGAAGATGATGTAATGATTTAGGCCAGTCACAAGTCCCATTCATTCTGGAGCGTGTGCACAGGACAAATACGCATGCACGCACAGGGCAATTTTATTTTGTCTCTTCCCTCATGTTGCTTAGCAGCAAGGCATACAACAGTTTGAACGTTGCATCTTCACGGTGCTATCCATCTCTTCTGGGATAACAGTAGACACGTGCCCAGGGACTGAGAAATACACTCCTGCATACAGAGCGATGGCTACAATAAGCAAAGATCCCATTAAGAAGACAATTCTTGATGGCGTCAGCAGATAAATTAATGGTGACCGCAGCTCAAGTGACATGCAGAGCGAGACACTCCACTGAGTGTCAGAGGATTACAGTCAATTTGTTCCTTGCTGGCTCCCCCACAGTCACACCAACTAAACTAATTTCTAGAAGCGCCGTGGGTAAGTATACTGCAACACAGCCATGGAAGCTGTCGCCCCATGCAGATAGATGGCCTTTTGTGTCTAGGGATGGTACGATGGGGCACGTCTGTCCTTGTTATGTACAACGGCTGGCTGTCTCTGAGGCCCCACACTCACTCTGGTGAGTGATCAACAAGCTGACGTGGATGCATGCCTGTAAAGAATATGGGCGTTTTACCTATGCTACGGTATTTTTGAATATATTGGGTTGTCAATCTCAATATAGTCTAACTTTCATCTTGAAATGATGTGTGCTCTATTGATTCCCTAGCACAAACGCTTGTTTGCAGTTCGTTTTCAGGCTTATATTGTTTTCTGTGCCGTCCACGTCTTTTCGATAGGTGTGTTTTTTAATGTCCCGTAATGGCCTTCCCACCCAAACAAACTATTTTCTCGTCGTACACTTGTGGTTTTGGCATCTGTCTCCAGCTCCATTACCAGTTTGTCTCTCCAGGGGTTAAACCTGCCTCCATCCTCCTCTGAACCACAGACCAGTTTAAACCGGTTTTGGGGGATGTGCTTTGTGTAGCCCATGGACTCTTTGGAAGATCACTTGGAGCTGTGATGATGTCACTGCAGACCAAAAGGCCCTTGAGTCAGCACAGCTGTGCTTTTTAGCTATATATAACAGCATGCATCTATTCCATAAACAGGTCATGGAAATATTCATCAATACTTTTACGTCACAGATGGTCTCATAAGTTGTGCCAGGGAGTTTGAATACATGGCAAAAATAATGGAGAGCCAAACTATATTCTGCGAAACCCTTTTTGACAGTTGATGGCAATAATGTATAGTTGTGCTTGTGTTACCACAGTGCACTTCTTAAGTCTTTTATAAACAGGCTCAGTGAGCCCCTCCAGCAGGTACTATTAATGTAATAAGTTGACCTTAGGGCAGAATATGGCAGTTGCATGAATATATAGCTCTGGGTTTATCTTTTTATGGCTAGTCTTTGCGATTTTAAGTATAACATTAATTACAAAACACAGAATTGTCAATCAGTGTTATATTATAAGTGTCGGAGAAGCTTGACCCTCTCTCGACCCTATTGATGATGGCTGCGTAGCCATCATCAATTGCTGCCCAGACAAACTCCACACACCTCGCCACCGGTGTCCCTTCGTGGTGACATTGAAGGCACTTGACGGCACCAAAAGAATGCAAATTGATGTTGGAGCGGAGTAGTTCACAAACTAGCTGGTGGAGACTTGCAAAAAGCACCCTATGGGTCCTCACATAAATCCTGTCCCTCACACCTCCCAGTGGCCAGCTCAGGAGCCCCCCCTGGCTTTGAATTAGGGCTGCACGATATGGGCAAAATATGATATCCCGATATTTTTTGGCTGAATGGCGATATACGATATATATCTCGATATTTTCTATAGAGTGGGTTAGATGTTTCTAACCCACTCTAATCTCACCGGACAACACCGAAGGCGACCTGAGATCCTCACCGACGGAAGAAACCTCACAGACGGCGGCGTTGGCGGCGAGCGCGAAGGTGGAGGAGCGTACGGATGATGATGTCACAACGCGTCTCCCGCCGCCGTCTCGTTTTTTTTATCGGGATCCTCCATGCTTGTTTTGTTGTGAGGGGGCGGCGGGTGAGGGAATGAGGCGTCTTTGCACACGGCATGTTCGGAAGGACAGAGTGGGAGGGGTCGCGGTTGCGGTCGCGCTCACAGTCTCCAAGGCAACCACAGACGCTTGAGGCGGAAACTGACCATTTTAATGCATATATTGATATAAACGATATATACAAATTAGAGCCCGACCGATATGGGATTTTTAAGGCCGATACCGATACAAATATTTGATGATTTAAAAAGCCGATATTCCGATATATCGGCCGATATATATATTTTAAAAAGAAATTCCAGAAACACGTAACAAAACATAAACAGATTTCCATAAGATCACTGATGGGTCACACCGCGAGCGACATGAGCAGCAGGGGGCGCTGTGGCCGCTGGCTGCTGCCTGCCGTCGCCGGGGGGGCGGGGCTTCAAGCAGCACTGCAGACATCAAGTTCGGTTCCGCCCATTGCAATATCAAGTTTGTAGTAGAGCTATTCGGCAGGCCGGCGTGACAAGTATGTTCAAATAACAATTTACACGTTTCCCCTGTTTATTATTTAGTAATCAAAATAACAGAAATGGAGATAAAGCATTATAAAGTGCAAAACACACTGCCGCCACGGCGCGTCTATGACACAAGTGCCGCCCGTAGCACCCATAGGAATATAGTCGTCTCCGGAGCAGAAGGAAAACTAAAGAAGAAAGCGCCTTTTCGGCGGCACTTGATGCGCGGCGACGCTGTGAAATAGGACAGTGTGAAGTGTAGCGGGTTGCTGCTTCGCACCGACGCCGCTCATTTGCATAAAGTTAAACTAATTTCAACTCTCCGCGTCGCGCTGGACGCTGGCGTCGCGCTGCTCGCTGCTCGCTGCCGCCGTCGCGGCGCTCGCTGCCGCCGCCGCCGCGGCACCGGCCGCTCCTCGGCGGCAGCGCTCATTGAAAATGAAGGACTGCCGGCCGCTTTTGCTGCTCATGTCGCTCGCGGTCGTGGATAACTCGTTCGCTCTGCCCGACTCTGGCTGGATCAGCTGGTTGTAGGGTTTGTGGCGTTATAACTGGTTGAAGGGGGTTTCGTCCGTTTTTTTAAAATATTCATTTATCGGCCATTATAAATGCCGATACCGATAGTTTGGAAAATGCCTAATATCGGCCGATAATATCGGCCCGCCGATATATCGGTCGGGCTCTAATACAAATCTTGTATCCCCTTGGAAATTATATCGATATATCGTACATAGCCGATATATCCTGCAGCCCTACTTTGAATACTCAAGTTTGCTTTATGGGTCATCATTAAAAAATGCGGTCCTTAAAATACAGAAATCTACCTCCACCTGGGAAGTAAAATTAACAACCTTCATCTACAGAAAACAATAAAGGCTGTAGCACTGTAGTGTGGAGGTGAAACAGAATGGTGTTCTTGTTGTTTTGCTGCTAGACAGTCTCGCTTTGCTGTTTTAGTTGCCAACATCGAACAACAACCTCTGCCTCTGGTTTTTATCACACAGTAAAAGTTGCTTGTGATCATGTCGGTTGATTTGTTTCTGTACAGCCCCATCGCAGCAGTGAGGCTGCTAAACATGACCACCAAAAAGCATGTCATCTTGAGGCCATGTTTTATACCACTAAAACATGGGCAGTCTGAATACATTTTTCCAAATTGTCCAACCCCAAAACAAACAGGGTAAGGCAGATTTAGGCAGTACATGGATCTCATGTCAGTATCTAGTCTTTAGTCGGGGCTGTCTGTTGGCTGTTTGAATGTAGTCTGTCTATCCTAACTTTAAATGTGGTGTTCTCACAGGGAGGGAGCAGCCATGTCAGAGGAGGCCGCGCGGCTGACGCGTAGCCAAAAAAGGGCGCTGGAGAGGGACCATCCGGCCCCTGCCGGCTCCTTGGAGGATGTGGACAGCAAGCGGGTGAAGCTGGAGACGGGTGATCCGGTGGCAGAACAAATGGACGTGGCGGGTCCCGAGGACGACGGCTTGGAGGTGAAGACTGAGCAGGCTTCCAAAGTGGCAGCGAGCATGACCATGAAGACGGGAGAGGTGAAGGCCACCATTAAAGTGGAGGTTCAGACTGGAGATGAACCTGTTGACATGAGCACAGCAAAAAGGTAAATTGAGTTTGTTGGTTGTATTATATTATAATATATATATATATATATATATATATATATATATATATATATATATATATATATATATATATATATATGCATTGATGTGGGGTTTTTAAAGTGTAAAATATTAGGATGTGGTTTGCTAATGAGGTGTTTTGCGTTTAGAAATGCAAACCTTTCTTAAGGCTGAACAAAATGTATCTAGCTTTGGCACACTCACTACGTTTACATGCACAGAATAAACCCGATTAAAGCCATTGCTCGTCTATGCTCCGCAACTGGTCAACTGCAATTGTCCGCGTATACATGGCAACGAGTAATCCGATTCATTGGCCGGAGCATGTCATACCCCGGTACGATAGGTGGCGCTGTGCCCATTTCAACTAGTGGTAGTAGAGCCACCGGTTGACCTCTTTACGTCACCAGCAACAACAAACTCATTCGAGAAAGCGACGTTTCAGCAGACAGCTGTCAGTTCACTTCGGGTGATAATCATTTCTCCGCCGCTCCACTGTTCCTCTCGGTCGTATGCCGACTCGGTCGTCCGCGGAGCGGTCCGCATACGACCGAGAGGAACAGCGGAGCGTCGGAGAAACGATATGGACCCGAAGTGAACTGACAGCTGTCAGCTGAAACATCGCTTTCTCCTCCATGTCGCGTTTCAGTCTGGACTTCAGAGTCAAATCCAAAGTTAATTTCCCCCAATTTCTTTTCCCCATGGGCGAGATAAACCCGACTAGGAGTCTTTACTTGTTGTGTACCAGAGAGTCGGAGAACCCGACGCAGTCTGTAAGATTCATATATCAGAGAATACCGCCGTCAGTTCGGCCGTGCAATGAATGAATAAAGATCGTAGTTATTTTACAACCTCGTTGATGAGCAACATTTAGAAAAACATGGACTTTAAATTCAGCCTTGGGTTAAATCGAAGCGTAGTGTGTACTGAATGCACGTTGATGAAGATACACTCCTATAGGCACGGCACCGGCTTCCTCCATCTTCTGCGCCAGCTTTTTAAATAAATCGCCGACCCAAAGTTAGTTGACAGCTGTCTACTGAAAACATATTTCTCCCACCAGAACAGCCCTGAATGAATGAATAAAGATCGTAAACACGTCGGGAGAAAAAAACATTTATTTTGACAGATGTGCCCGAAGTCACTACTTTAAAACCTCGTTGATGACCCACATTTAGAAAAACATGTACTTTTAATTCAGCCTTAGGTGAAATGGAAGCGTAGTGTCCGCGTGCTTCCACCTTTAATGAATGCACGCCATGCGCGCTCCCGCGGCCGGGACACAATTCTTATAGCGCCACCTTTTTAAATAAATCGCCGTTTCTCGTTATCCCTTATCCGACGGCGACAACAACAACAACAACAAGACTATCGTCTCCTACTTCCGGTTCACGGCCCCGGGAAAAGATCTCGAGCATGCGCAGAACGCAATTTAACGGATAATCCAATCCGACTGGTTACATGCACGGCTTAGTCGGCTATGGATCGCATAATCTAGGGGTCTTAACCTGATAATGAGAGGGTCGACTCGAACCGATTTTAGCCGGATTAAGGTGTATACATGCATCTTAGTAATCCAATCATTGTTGGGTTAAGCCAAAAAGTCGACTTTCTTGAGTGTCATGTAAACGCACTGATTGACTCTATAGGAGTCATTTTGACAGTTTTATGAAAGGCCTCAAACACTAGTAAAGCTGTGTGAAACGCAAACGGTCCAAAACGTCCTTATGTGAAACTTTAGGAATTCCAGTTTGTTTGAAGCAAGCAATTCATTTCTCAGAATTAATAAATGATCTCTCAATCAGAGGAACACAATGGAGCCAATGTATTACATTGTGATTGTTGACAGGTTTAATGGGAAGCAGTCCAAAAGTTTGTTGTAAAATGTACCATTAAATTATGTTGGCAAACAATGAAGGATTTTTCTGAGTTCTGATGAATACAAATGTTACATTTGCCAAGTTATTAGATTAAGTTTTACAACATTTAAAATACAACATTTGAAATTAAAATCCATTTGCTGTAATCGGCCTGTGAACAGGCTTTCTGGAGTTCAACAGACATTATGTGAGGAATGGAAATCGACCTGATATCAGTTCGCTGTTTTTGGCAATACCTAAAATAGAGTTGTTTTTGGTCAGTCTGGGTTTGGGATGGTGGTGAAGGCAGGAGGGTCTGGATGCTAAGCCGAAAAATGGCCTGTTGAGTGTTTCTGGCCCAGTGCAGTGAGCATGGTGTGTGACTTGAGTGAAGCCTGTTTTCACCTAGTTAGTGGTCAGATATGAGTCACTCAGGAAGTCGGTGTTTACTTGTTGGTTGATTGCTCTGTTTGAAAAAGTTTAAGGTTCCTCAGATCTGGTCTCCATTTTATCCTTCAGCAGTACCTGAACTCTGCTTCACACAAAATGAAGGCTATGTGTCACAAACTGGTTCTAACTGGCTGTTGCTATGGTTTCCACATGGGAAGGAGCAGTTAGAGGAAGGAGGGGCCAGCATTGATGGTGTGTCACATGATCAGACAGAAATGCCTGATGTCATGTGATGTTTTAGTAGGGTGAGTGATATACACCCAGAGGTGATTGCAGTGAAAAGGACTGAAGGAGATAACCGAAATTAGTCAGTTGGTTTAAATATTTGCATCACAAGTTCACCTGGTTTAACCCTCAGCATGCATTTTAATTGAACTTCTATCCAATTGAAATGTTCAGTTTAGCTTAAGTTTTAAATATGGTGTAATAAGGTGTTAAGAAAATATCTTGGACTGCTTGGGTTCCGCTTACCTGTGGTGATCTCAAACCACACTTGGGGGAAGAATGGCATCTGGAAAATGTAGGCATTTGTGCCTATTAAAAAGGGAGGCCCTTTAGTATTGCTACAATTTGTAGTATGTTTATAGTCATGAACGGTGGCCACATTTTGGCATTCAGGACTGAAATTATGTAGGGCTAATTGAATCAACAGCGTGAATATGCCATGTGACAACCATGTGACTTATGGTTTTTGAGGTTTTGTTCTTGCAACTCTGTCTTTTGCTGTGTAAATAGTCATCGGTCAGTTCTTGCCAGTTTGTTTTAGACTGCAACATGTACTGTAAGGGGAGGAGCGGATTGCATGGAATGTGTAAAGACGGTATTTCAAAGAAGAAATGTGCATGAATAATTTGGTGTTGGAGTGAATGAGGCGAGGTGGCGGCAACGTAATGAGTGAGGGTGTACACAATAGGTTGGCTCCTAGCCATCTATACCCCTCCCCCACACTGTCACCCTCTCCAGGATCTCCAGCGGACCTCAGCTCAGCTAAGCTCCCCGACTGTGGCGTCAGCAGCCGGGAGAGGGGGAGGAGCCGAGGCCCAGGATGAGAGGCTCTGACTAGGCCTCGCCTGAGAACAAGGGAAGGTCTAAGGCCCTGTCTGGATGGTAGTCTGACTGAGGCCTTGAGCCCAACCTGGACCCCTCACCCACACAATGACGTGGACAATCTTGGCGAAATCAACATAAATGATGCATAGATGCAATCCATTGATTCCACTGGGCTTGGAAACTATATTAACGTAATCTACTTGAAATGGCTACCACACGTACCTTCGCATTGCCATCCCATCGCCACCAATGTCGCCCTGCTTCTGCCCACATCATTTTGTTTCAATAACCATTTGGTTCTCCAGCACACCAACCTTAAATGTTTACAAGAACCCTGCTCGTTATAGGAGAAGATGTATTCTTCCATCATCATAGTGCTGTCAGTGTGTTAACACTTGACACAAATAACCCAGCTGAAATCATCACAAAACAGTTGTGCAATTTCAGTAGTCACATTCTAAGAAACCTGATTCCAATGTCTTCTTTTGATTTTTATAAACCTGATGACCTCACGCTCAAAGACTCAAACAACCCCTCTGCATCTTTTACTGTCCCATTCCTCAAGGATATGTGCTCGCACAGTTTTCACATTACTTTACTACATGTGAAATGTGTCAACAGATTAATTTTCATGAATTGATTTGTGTTCAGTTAGTCATACTGTGTGCAAACACACAATGTGCGCTGAAGACTGGTCTCCATGAAGAGCTGGTAAAGAGACTTTAGCCGCTGTTGTCTGTCGTCATTACCACAGATGAATGGCAGCTCGGCTTTCAGCTTGGCCTTATGGGACAACATGGGATAACATGGTTTCCCACAGCTGTCTATAGGCTTGATTTTTATTAAACCAAATAAGTTTCCTGTTACTTTGGAGACCAAGAGGCTATGTCTTGGCTAATTACACACCGCAATATGTGTTAGCGAGATGGTAGATTTACATCAAAATCTTCAACTGCATGTGGATAACCATAACATAGGATGTTGAATGATTGAACTGATAAATGGAACAAACGTGGGTGAATGCTGCTGATCCGCATATCAATAGAGCAATCGCTACATTAAGTATTGGCAGACAAAACAACCAGGTGTTTATAAGGTGGAGTGGAGAGTATTGATCAGTGCCATTACAATTCATATAAAACTAATACAGAATCAAAGTTGTAGAAGCAACATAAGAGCAGTTTGTTTACCTGCTATTCAGACGATCACTGACTCTGGTTAATCCCTAGATGGAAGGAGTCACTGTTTCTTGGCCTCACTGTACAGGATGTTTCTGATGAAGCATGATGTTGTGGAACAATGTCAGGAAATATGAGGAGTGTAGCGTTGCACGTAATGGGCATTTCTCCATTTTATGTTATGTATGCTCTGCTCACACCAGTCCCATCCCATGGTTGAGCTGACTGTAGATCCAGAGGCATCAGGGTCAGACTCTCAGTGATGGCTGTGTCAATTGGGTCAGGTATGAAATTGTGGATGGCAATGCAAAAAAACTACTCTTCAAAGTTGTTGTTCTTGTCAATAAAGCACAGAATGGACAGTGTGCAATGCAGCACGGCCGTTGTCTTTGCTGTCGGAGTCTCTAGGAGGTTGGGCAGGTTGTCTGGCAACTGGGCCTTGGGGATTGCCACTTTGATCCTCTTGATGTTTCCTGGTGAAAATAAGTGTTGGCGTCCATGAGTAAGACTCTACTATCCTAACTTCTTCTGTCGAGCTGATTGTTGCCTTAAATGGCTGACACGGCCGTATGCCTAGGTCAATGTGATGCATTAGCTGCACTTGCACTTAGTTTGCCGGGTGAAGACGCGAAGTCAACTGAACCTTTGAACATCAGAACGTCAAGAGTAGTAATTTCTAGCTGGGGCCAAGTTGTTTTATTTTTAACCTGTCTTCCAACGTCATATGATCAAAAGGATGATGATATGGTCTGTGATGTTGTTTATAGATTCAGGCTTCGCCATGCAATATGCGTCACTGAATCACCAATTTCTTAAATTCCCATCCAAGGCCCCCGTGGGTGAAATGCACCAGAGGAATAAAAATCCACGATGGCACTGATTGGTTGGGATCATGCGTCAAGCTGATGAAATCCTACTGGTTATTGGATCCCCTGTCATATGCACCTGCCCTAGATTGAGTGCACATATAGTTTGACAGACTGGAGAGAGCGATCTGTAACATTACTTGTAATACAGCTTACTTATTTGTAGCATTTTTGTTCCTAATTTGGTTGGGTATCGTATTGCATAAGTATTATTCCTCTTGCCTCATGTTTCCTGATGGGGGGAGGGGCAGAAGCAGAAGCTTATTCTTTGTTTCACACATCAGCATTTAATCAAATTACTGTGGGTGATATTTGTATATACAGTCCATTACAGATGAACCATGTATTTTATGACTGAGTCTGCTATCTCTTGTCAAAAGGAGGGAGTGGCAGGTCTTTTTGCCTTGCTAATCGATATAGATAAGGGTACAGCCAGCTTGCCCCTTTGCTCCCTCCCCCTTCCGCCATTACAGCGCTATTGATTTCTTGAATCTAACCTCCTTGTGTTCCTCATTAGAATTGCCCTACTACGGCGTAGATAAAATCATAACCATGATGCCCTCTACTGGTGTGAGGTGCAAACTACTACAATTCCCAGTTCACCCTAGAATGCACTGCTGTCTTTTGAAGTTGCCATGTGATCACCTTTCATTGCTTTTCCACCTAGTGACGTCAAGAGGGAGCGCCAGCCCCAATCGCCGGATGACGTCATCGTGCTGTCAGATAACGAGCCGTCCAGTCCGTGGATGAACGGCCACAGCTTCACAAAAACCGACACCGATAAACTCATGGTAACACTGTCTGTTAGGATGTCAAATAACCACAATATTGCACCCATGCTAAGAATGTATGCAAGTGTCCACCAAATGGCATATTCTTTATGTACATATTTTCTATTCCATCTTTGGAACTGTTCTTCGCTATGTGATGAGTTGTAATCGCAAAACAAATTATGTCCGTGCAGATTTATGGAGAAGTTTAATTTTAAAAGTTTCCCATAACCTTGCTTGGATCTATATTGCTATCTGGACTGAACTGGTCACACTTGTACTCTTTTTTTTAAATTTATTTATTTTTTCTCCATCAATATCCATCAATGTTGCTGAACACACTCTTAACTAGAACTAAATAACAATCGATTTGGTAGTCCTCCAGAGCAGTGGTTCCCAACCTTTGACTTTAGGTGTACCACTAAATTGTCCTTTCGCGGAACCACCTCATATGCACATGTAAATAAAATAAATACACATGCAGTGGCTGAGCAAAGAGGGCCAGTGCCCCCTTTATACACAATTATTACTGCAAGAAGGCCGTGGCCAGTGGGAAACGGTGGAAAGAAAGTCAGCAACACTGCTTATTAGGGGTGTCACGATTCTCCAAATCCACGATTCGATTTGACTTTGCATGTTTAATTTGATTTTCGATTGCAACAATTTTGTTTTTTCAGCACTTACAGCTATGCCATTGTTAGACCATCGAGTCGTGATTGGTTCTTAAAGATCAACAGGTCATTGATTTTATGCCTTGACAACTTCAAATTCTACTTTAAATGTGTAGGGCTCCAGACTAACTTTTTCACAGGTAGCACTGGTGCCACCTAGCTTTTCATTTAGTAGCACCAAAAACAAATTAGGTAGCACCATATTTTTCTTTGTATGTCATCTATCTGATTAAATGAGGTGGGGAGGGACTGGGAGCTTCGTGTGATGCAGCGCTCCCTGCACGTCTTGTGCTTTTGGCTTTCATTGTGTAATTTTAATGACTGAATTGGGGTCTGAATTGTGTAGACCCGTTTACAAAATGTGTTCTGTCTGCAACGGACGGGCCATATGTCCTGCAGTACACACAAACCATGGTTTGTCCCTCATAACGCAACCACGGGAACTGCGCCAGCCATTGTTGTTGAAAACAATACTTTTTTTTTTCCCCTCCCCACTGCCCCCCGCCTCTTTCGCCAACCTGTCACTGTCCTCTTCAGAAGAAGAATCTGAGATTCTTTTTGCTTCCTCTGCTAACCCTTCTCCAGCACCAACAACAGCCTCATTTGTTTCCTCCTCCGACACATTTTTCTTCTTAAAATAATCTACTATCGACCGCTTCATATCTGCTTTGTTTAAATTTTTAAATTTAGCGCGATCATTCAGTGAGCGCGCTGCGTGTACGTGCGCGTGCACGACTGTGCACGTGACGTGTGCAGACAGACAGACAGGCAGGCAGAGACAGGGAGCGAGAGAGAGAGGAGAGATAGGACTCGCAGGAATGAGCCAGAAACTAATATTTTATTATCAACCACAACCATTAATGCACTAACATAGCCGCGGGAGTGGGGAGAGAAAGAAAAAAAAAAAAAAAAAATCTTTTTTTTCTCACTCGTCCTCCAGCAAGTAGCACCGGAGCGACCTCATTAAATTTTAACTCGCACCGTAAGAAATTATGTCGCATATGCGACCTAATAGGTCGCACTCTGGAGCCCTGTATGCGTGATGTTAACACTATTTATTTTGGAATGTACCACACTAAGGCCATATGGTAAAATTTAAATAAGTTATTTAAAATATAACATACTATATTTCAGTTATTGAAATAACTGTTTAACACAAAAACAACAAGAGCCAATAATCGTCGATCCTGCTTTTGATTACGATGATCGAAATCGAAAGCTCAGTTCGATCGATGTTTTTTTTTTTTAAATTTGGAATCGCGACACCCCTACTGCTTATGCTCCCGGTGTGTTTATTTAGCAAACACAAATTAACACAAAACATCAGTGGAAAACGTGATGGAATGCACAAAGCGACACTCTTTCTGAAATTATAACAAGCCATAATACTATATTTACTGAACAATAATAATATATTTACTTTCAATTATCTATATTTTCTCTATTGTAAATTTGTCTATTTCAAGAATAAAATCCCACGTACCACCACCTGCATTACCACCTGCACGGTGGTACACGAACCACAGGTTGAGAAACACTGCTCTAAAGTGTATTTCTTCTGTGCCGTCTCCAGAAGAGCAGCCCTGAGGAGAGGGAGCGCATCATCAAACAGCTGAAGGAGGAGCTGCGGCTGCAGGAGGCCAAGCTGGTGCTGCTGAAGAAGCTGCGACAGAGCCAGATCCAGAAGGAAAGCACAGTACAGAAGGTACACACACAACTGCACAGCCAGAGGACGAACCAGGGAGACATTATCATGCATCTACTGTGGGACCTGTGGAATAGAGTTGAGATGTTGGGGTTCAATGTAAATTCATTTGGGAGTAGGTTGCTTTTCTCCCATGTTTTGTGTAGTTATGATCACATCCTGCTGAGGTTGCATACAATTGTAGTAGGGCTGGCAATATGGCCAAATCTTCTATCCCTATATAGGTAATCTCTAACGATATATATCACGATATAGCATGTTTTCTGGAAATTCAATAAATACATAGTCTATATAAAATAACCACATGGTAAAGCCTTTTTTGTATACTCCTGTGTGAATTAAATACTTGACAAACGTAGAGAGTATATCACTTTTTGCAATGCAGCCTTTAAAACCAAGAAACAGACATTACGATATCCAAAATCTAAGACGGTCTAGTCTCATATCACAATATCAATATACTCACCAGCCCTTATTTGTAGATTGATGACATGGTCTACATGTTTACGTTCATCTTCAAACAATCATGTGAGAAGTGCATTTTGGTAAAAGCCTCTCTCACTTCTCAGTCGACAGGTTCTGTGGCCACACCCCCTCCTCTGATGAGAGGTAGCAACACATCAGGCAAAGGGCCCCTCCAGGTACTTCATAGTTTGAATTGTTCTGATAGGTGATGGGTAGCTAAAACAATTTCTGCTTTCCGCTGTTCAGATGCCATCACAAGTCACGTTGATGAACATGTGGTCGGTGTGCTTGCAGGGTTCGGGCCGTAGCTCAGGTACAGTGATCCCTCCTCCGCTTACGCGGGGTGGGCACGCCCCATCCAAACAGAACTCCCAGATCGCCATGCCACCGCTGCTTAGAGGAGCACAGGTGGGTGTCCGTACGTCAGGAAATATCCATAATAAAAGGGTTGGAAAAAAGATGTACTGATTTCAATGACTGTAATTCACTTATACCATTTTGAGCAGACGAGACTTCCGTAGTTCAGCGGTGACGATGTCGACCGTTCTTTCTGTTTCTCCGCTGATATTCTCTTCTCTGAATCTCCCCCGTCTGTCCGTCCCTGTGTCCGTCCATCAGCCCATCGCGGTGACCCCCCAGCAAATCGCCAGTCTGCGTCAGCAGCAGCAGCAGCACAGTGGATCGGGCCCCCCGCCCCTGCTCCTGGCCCCCAGGGCGTCGGTGCCCAATGTGCAGGCGCAGGGTCAGAGGATCATCCAGCAGGGACTCAGCAGGGTGGCCAACGTGGCCAACAACAACGTCATGGTCAACATTCCCCAGGTAGGCCGTGCCTCTGTACCCCGCTGTACGCCATCGCCTCGCGGGATACAGTGTAGTTCAGCTTCAGAGGAGCGCCCTTATATTATTGTACCACAGCCATCCCTGGCATTATACAGGACTTAAAAGATGTAGACCGTTTCTCAGCGACAAGGAATATGTGGTCAAGTGTGAACGTGATGTCCAACATGAGCCTGGCCGTACACTCTCAGCACAAACCTGGAACTAAAACCTATCGACTCTCACGCCAGAAAGCCACACGGTGCAACATAAAAAGGGAACTAGGCTATGCATATTCTAAGCCCCTTTTCACACACGTTATTAACCCAGGTTAACCTAATATGAATCACACTGCAGTTCTACTAGCCCTGGGTTAAATGTCCATAGGAACAAACCGTGACCAATGAGGTGGCGAAGAAGTATGATTGGACAACAACAACATGACGCAAAGTCGATTGTTAGCTTTAGCCCCGTTTAACACTGGCAGCTTTTAGCTCTGTGTTTAGATGATTTTCATGCCATAACCCCGCAAAGTCGGCCTTAACATTGCTCCGGAGTGTGAAAACCAATATGTTTTTGTAAACCGTGGGTATACGTTGCTTTTTCACTGCAGTAAGAACAAATCCATACTCTCCCAGCCCTACTATATGCCCCCCCCCCCCCCCCCCCCCCCGAACATGTATTTAGTTAGCTACTAAAGGACTGAACAGGAAGTGGACAAATTGAACTCGAAAAACCCTACTGCGTCTTAATAATCAGCTGTGTAGCAACATTTAGTTTCCCCGTGAGTTATTGTAACATTGTCTGTTTAAAAAAATAAAAAATGTTATACCGTTTGCTGTCATTGCGACACGCAAGTGCCATACGTTTGCCCAAGCAACTTCTCTAACATGGCAGGACAAAAATGCCAAAACATTGAAAAAAATATATATAATGGTTTCCAAATGATATATTTTATCGAGTCCTTTTTGTGAGACATTAAAGTTTGATTGTTGATTGTTTTAATATTCTCTATTTTTGTTATTTATAAATGTTAATAGAAATAGTTTTAAATCATTTAATGAGAACCAAGTGTTTTTTGGTGTAATACATATTTAAGTATATATTCGATAGAAAATCAAAGGCTGTCTGTCAAAGGCTAATCTCATGTCTTCCCAGGCCTCTCCAACCCACCTGAAGGGTTCCACAGTCAATTCCAACTCTAACGAGTCCCCGGCGAGCCGGCAGGCCGCTGCCAAGTTGGCACTGCGTAAACAGCTGGAGAAGACCCTCCTGGAGATCCCTCCGCCCAAACCACCTGCCCCCGAGTTCAACTTTCTACCGTCTGCTGCCAACAATGAGTTCATCTACTTGTTGGGACTGGAAGAAGTAGTGCAGAAGCTGCTGGAGATGCATGGCAGAGGTAGGTTGCTCCTTTTGTAATCTTGTGATTTTTGAGTTTGTATTTTGTTGGTGCTTTGAGTGACCTATGGTGTGTGTACTGTTTGTGCCAAAATGTCAAATGCTTGCCTGATCTTTGTCCGTCTGACCCGAAACAGGTAATTTAGGCCCGGCTGCAGCGATGGCGAACTCTCTCCCTAAGGAGCCGCACACCTGTCTGCAGTGCAAGACGGACTTCACCTCCCGCTGGCGTCAGGAGAAGGCCGGGTCCATTCTCTGCGACCAATGCATGTCGTCCAATCAGAAGAAGGCCTTGAAGGCCGAGCACACCAATCGGCTGAAGGCGGCCTTCGTCAAGGCACTCCAGCAGGAGC
Source organism: Merluccius polli (assembly GCA_030340625.1). Classification (NCBI taxonomy): domain Eukaryota; kingdom Metazoa; phylum Chordata; class Actinopteri; order Gadiformes; family Merlucciidae; genus Merluccius; species Merluccius polli. Next base: position 86,661 of record JAOPHQ010000045.1, on the reverse strand, counting down.
AGGAGATAGAGCAGCGCATCCTCCAGCAGGCCGCTTCGTCTGCCTCTTCGTCGTCGTCGTCGTCGTCGTCCTCCATCTCCAAAACCACCTCTCCGTCGCTGTCCAAGAGCGAGCAGCAGATCCTGGTCTCCCAGCAGTACAAGCAGGTCAGAGCCGCCATGCAGCTGCAGCAGCAGCAGCAGCAGCAGCAGCAACATCAGCAACATCATCAGCAGCAGCAGCAGCAGCAGCAACAACAGCAGCAGCAGCAGCAGCACAGGGGGACACCCATGGCTCGCCACCACACCACCATCAAGGTAAGCAAGAGCCTGGAAACTACCCGCCCCGCACATCGGCGTGTGTGTGTGTTAAAGTTTTTTTGGGTTGAATATCTGTGGTGTGATATCCAGCCGTGAAATGTTCTTGTGCTAATGGCAGACTGGGTGTTGACTTATGAACCAGTTATTCATGGTGATAAACCAACCAACTGCTTATATGTGCAAGAGCAACTAAAAGGCCAGACATTTTTGCGATGCATAATCATATGCTAATGATAACGGTCTTTATTTGACCTTTCCTTGTGCTGCCCTTCCAGAGTGCTGGTCAGATGTCCCGTAGCATCCAGTCTCCAATCAGCTCCCGTGGCGTCGCCCACGCCTACTCCTCCTCCCAGCTGCAGAACGCAGTGGCGGCCGCATCACAGGTCAACAGGCCAGTTAAACACGCCGGGGCGCGCCCGTTGCAGCAGGGCCCGAAGGTCAGCGCCACAGGCAGCGGCGGCAGTAACCAGGTCAACATGGCCGCATGGAGAAAGCAGAGCGGCGGAAACACAGGTAGATTGAATGGGAGGCGAGGCCAGTCCAAAGGCTCGCTGGAAGTCTCTCACACTCTTGCTGTTTAGATGCACCACAGTGCTTTTACAGACGGTATCTCCGACTCCTTCACATCTCTAGCTCTTTAGCTCATTCCGGCAACTTTTGCCTCATCCTTTTTAGCAATTTCTTTGATTCTTGTATCTTTATCTTCATACAAGTTGATGGCCAGAACATAATGTTGAATGTTTGTTCGGTGTCTAATTAATGGAGAATGGACATTTATGTTTAGAGAATGTTTTGTCATGGGATAGTTGGGGCTAAAATGTGTATTCATTAAGACGCCAACCGGTGTGGTGCTGGGTTCACTGATGATGTACTGATGTGTGTGCCTTGGCAGGTGTCCCCATGACGTATGTGAACCCCAGCCTGACCGCCCACAAGACCAGCTCTGCCGTGGAGCGCCAGCGGGAGTATCTGCTGGACATGATCCCTTCCCGCTCCATCTCCCAGACAGCCAACACATGGAAATAATGCACCATTACCTTCTACCATAACTATGACCCCCTTTCCATTGAAATAATATCATCCTCCTAATGATCAACCTAACTATGGACGATGCTGGGAAGGAGATACGTTTTGACCAATATTTAGGAAGAAAAAAAAAGTTAAAAAGAAAAAAAACAGATTTTCCCTTGCTCTTTCTGCTGCCGTCTGTTTTCCTCTACGTCCTATGGATTGTGAATATTCAGGAGTGCTTGAGATGGACGTGTACAACCTCAAATATATGTCTCGTGCTGTTGTCTCTCCTGCCATCGTCAGTTCACGTTTGCACCGAGAGGGAGTCGTCACAGCCTTGCAGTCCTCTCTCGTCTCTGGTTCTGGCCGGGAGATATTCGCCATCTTGCACCATGAAAGATTAGCCTTACCCCACCCCTCCAGTCGACAGTAGGGGACACTAGGACCATGTGGTGGCTGGACTAGACTAAAGGACCATCATGTGGGGAATTTTACCAATCTCGATTATTTGGACAATCCCCAGATCTTTTTCTCAAATGTATGTGCATAGCTATATAGACTATATGTTAAGTAGCAGTCATCCAACCTCACAAAAATTGTTCACTGCCATTCATGTTGAAAAGAAGTCATAATCAATACTTTTATTCCAACATGAATGACGGGGAACAACGCTTCTGAAGTAAGATGGCCGCTATTAAATCCATACAGCCTACATAGCTGTGGAAATAAAACCTTGTCAAAGACCAGAGGAATCTGGAGTAATGGCCAGAAGTCAGCATTGCTCCACTATAGCCCATTAACTGGGGCTCTATGGTAGGGCGAGTAGCTTGTGGACCATCAGTGGAATAATAACTGCTTCAGCTTTGCAAAAATGATTACTAAAGAAAGACTGTAAAAAAACAAAACAAAAAGACTGTAAAAAAACTAAACAAAAAAACGTCTATCGACACACAGATTGCCTCTTCTCTCTTCACTTATGTGTGTTTAATAGAGAATCTGGGGTGGTGTGTAGGGATCATTTTGTATGGCTGATATGAAACGTCTTCTGTAAGTCATATACTGTGTTTGCGATATTGTGCTCCCTGATGCTTGGAAGTGGCCTCTTGTCGAGGCCTCGAGGCTCGAGGCTAATGTTACTGTTGAGGTGGTTTTACATCTGCTGGGTTCTGTGTTTTAGCCGACTTTTAATGACTTGTTTCTAAGATGAAGACCATTAAAACAGATAAATGTCTCGCTGTCTAATATTTAAACAAAATGAAAATGCAGACCGTACGTTTGGAGGACTTCTTGAATATTGTAGAGGGAAAAAAAAAACCTTCCAAAGAACTAGTGGAGCCCAGACGAAAGACCTTCTTCTACAAGATTTCTTGTTTCTTCGAACCCTCTTTGGCTATAAAAACTAAGTTCCTGCTAAGCTGAGGGGTTGTGAACGATGTCATAGGTCATGACGTGGTTTTGCTTTTAGTTGTAGGTTGTGGCGCATTCTTTTGCTTCTGTAGAGAAATTCTGGGTTTATTTATAGGGTTCTGTTAGCTAAGATTTGCATTTAGGCCCCAAGTTGAAATGGATCTTTTTTTTTTTTTTTTTAAATGCTCATCCTCTTGCCAGCACCTCCTGCACACCTGTTAATTGTGTCATAAGAAGCTGGTCACATTTCAGAATGTAGTTATGACAAAAACATTAGAAAAACAAAACATACCTTGGATTTATTTTCAAAAAAAATGTTTGTCTGCTTTGAGGTGTTGTGTATGATTTGTCTGATATAATTGGTTATTTACATTTTTGATGTAAGCTGCAATGCATTTTCTATGGATTCAGCAGCACAGGATAAGCTAGTGGTGAAATACAAAATGTCCAAAACATAAAGCAGTAATACGCTTGGCCTCGGGACGATGTCTACATGCTTTTCACTTTGAGGTGACTGCCTTTGTAAGGTACATACAATTGGATGATTACAAAATGGCAATGTTAGTCTTGGGTTGCAACGGATACTTAAATTATTAGTTTTAAACTGTTTGTTTCTCTGATGTCCTCATGTTTTTTGGCAGTATGACCAATAGTCTACAACTAAGGCAGCCGTAAGAAGATGTCCGCCCCGATTAGTGCGTTCTTGTAAAGACTGCTGACACGTGAGTTAGGCAACTTTCCTTCACAGGTTTAACTTATAGATAAGCCTTGTATCCCCGTAACCAATGTGTTCATCCCTTTTACACACATGCAGTGTTTTTGTTAAGTATAACCCAATTCTCTAGGAGTTTTATTTTCTTCCTTTGTGTACAGACCCATGTAGGCCTATCTGTCGCAATTCTTTTGTAAGGATTGTACCAACGCCATTATCGAGGAATTATGACCTTGTTGATTCATAGGTTGTTTTTTTGTTTTTGTTTTCAAGGCCAATGCTCGCCAAGTAGCATTGGTCTCTGTAATGAAAGCTGATGTCTCGGTGTTTAGTAGGTGGCGGGATCGTTTATCATCTGTACAATCCCAGAGGGTGTTTAGAAACATCGGGGGTCGTTGCCGTTGGGACTCTTGTCATGAACTCAGTTGGACTGATCGAATCTGCCGGGGATATTCTAGGTGGTCTTGGTGTATCGCAGGCAAAGTGTCGAAGTAGCAAAGGATGCAAGCTTGTGACTGCGACGCCAACCACTCGAGGTCAACGGTTTGCCCTGCTAGGCCGCCGCGCGCCGCTTCGTCGTTCTGCCCTGTGCGGGTGTTGCTGCTGAGGCCGTCAAGACGTCGTCATTCCGTTTCCTCGAGGTGTCGCCGCTCTGCACCGCCTCCTCGGTGAAATAGATGTGTACATGAAATATACGTTTGGATTTTTTTTTTTTTCTCTCCCGGCTCTATCAAGTAATAATAAAAACTAATTTTAACCCCTCCATCGTGTTCTGTAATTTTGTCATTGTTTTCACTTTGTGCAGTGTTTTCACGCTTGAGCCTATTGAGGCTGTTCTAGATGTGGTTGCGTTGATCTTTGACCTCTAGGAGTTGCTTTCGGTTTAGGTAGTTGGATTTCGGGCATCGAACACGCGCACACGGTGATTAAATCAATTAGAGCAAAAGTTTATTGTGCGGCGGTGGCAGCGTCGCCGTCCCTTGCTGCCTGCTGTAGCCAGGCGGATTCTGCGACCTCCTGTATGTCAGGCCTGGCGGAGACGTTGAACTGCAGGATGAACGGGATGAAGGCCTTGCAGGCGTCTCCCACCGTCTCCGGATACACCACCGGCTCCCGGTGGGCCCTGACCAGCCTCAGTGCGTCCGAGTCGTCGTACGGCATGCACCCCGTCAGCATGACGTACAGCACCACCCCCATGCTCCAGATGTCCGACTTCTTGGGGTCGTACTGCAGTCCCAGGACCACTTCGGGCGACGCGTACGCGGAGGAGCCGCAGTACGTGCTGCTCAGCTCGGGGTGTTCTCCCAAGATCCTCCCGAATCCAAAGTCTGAGATCTTCACCTGGTTGTCCACGGTGAGGAGTATGTTCTCGCACTTCAGGTCTCGGTGGACGATGTTCTTGTGGTGGAGGTAGCGGACGGCGCTGACGATCTGAGCGAAGTACGCCCTGGCCTGGTCCTCCGGGAGGCTGCCGAGCTGCTGGACCCTCCCCAGGAGGTCGGTCGCAGCCAGCGCCATCACGATGTACAGCATCCCGTTGGGGCAGTCCATCACTTCGTGGATACGGACGATATGGTCGTGGCTGACCTCCCTCAGGATGGCCAGTTCCCGGGGTAGAAACTTGGTGGTGAAGTCCTGCGGCGCCGCTCTCCGATCCACGATTTTGATGGCGACATCGGCGCCGTGTCTCTTGGAGGAGGCCGTTTTGACCTTGGAGAAAGTTCCTTCGCCGATTGTGACCCCGAGCCTGTAGCCCCTCCTGCGCAGGAAAACCCTGCTCATCATGTTTCGATGAAGGGATAGGGATAATTCAGCCGGCTCTCAAGTGCATCCAACCATCTCCATCTCCATCAATCACTGGCGTCTTTCTAAGTGGCCGAGTGGAGGCGCTACTGTTGATGCAACAGTAGGCCGCCCCGGAGCCTTCACCCTCCAGCGGTTCTTCTGTCCATTGTGACACGGAGGGGCCCCCGGAGCGACTTTCTGGAGCGGGTTCTCGGGTCACATGGGGCCCCTCCTCACATGAGAGACGCACGAAACGATGGAAGATAACAGAAAAAAAGTAATTGACATTCTTTAACGAAATATAATGAACTTATTGTTTTTTTGGAGCAAAAGCCGATGCATACTTTCTGTTGCATTTAGTGTTACTGTAAGCGCTGTGAGTTCAGAGTTTCAATGGTAGGGTAAAACCACTAGGTGGTGGTGTGGCAACAGTCCTGGGCCTGTCCCCCCCCCCCCCCCCCCCCCCCCCCCCCAAGTGTGTGTGTGTGTGTGTGGATACACCCCATCTATAGATGATTCATTATTTATGAATTATGTCTAATTATTGTGTGTGCCAATATAAAAGTGTTGCTTTGGAGGATTGACCTGCAGTTCTGCCTGTGCAACAGCATTTGCATTGTGTTTCTCTTTCTCTGTTAACCTTGAGTGACATCATCAAGCCTTCAACGTGTCAAAGTCTGTCTCCAATCTGATCCCTGTTTTATTCCTCAGTAAAGACACGGCAATTAGCAGCTTGCTGGCCACTCCACATTTATGAGTGGTCATTATCTCTGGCAAATATGTTGCCATTTCCCTTCCTCTCCTCCTCCTCTTCAACATTCATAAGCTGAAAGGTGTTGCTGTTCTATCACTCATTGAATGGGTTGTGTGAAGTGTTTTCGTCTCACTATGGGTGGTCACTGTGTGTGTGTGTGTGTGTGTGTCAATGGCTGTGTGTGTGTGTGTTTGAAGAGGTGGTGGTGGGTGGGGGTGGGGGGTGCACCCTTGCTTTAGCAGCGATGATTGCACTTGCCACAGCCAATCAGGCGGCTTGCATCTCTCCCCTCTGCCTCCCCCGGTGAACGCCGGTACTATACAGAGCCAGTCGCTGTTCAGCAGAGGATACGCTGAGCCTCAGTGAGAAGCAGACAGATATATTATATACAGAGAGAAAGAGGAGAGAGAGAGAGAAAGAGAGAGAGAGATACAGAGAAAGCGACAGAGCGAGGTAGGTGAAAAAAAAAAGATACAAAAGCAGCGTTGTGAGTGGGAGACGGTAATCACCTTCCAGGATCTGAACCAATAGAAAGAGAGCCAGGGGGAGAGGGAGAGAGACACAGAGGCACAACAAGAGAGAGAGAGAGTGAGATAACGAGCAAGCCTATTTATATGCTCAGACTACACTCAAGTACAGAGCTAAAGTGCACCCGTCTGTGTGCGCGCGTGTGTGTGTGTGTGTGGCGTGCAGAGTGTTTATTCGGTCAACAGGAACAGGGATCGAGTGTTTGTGTGTGTGTGTGTGTTTTTTTTTTTAAAATCCTTCCTTCAAGTGGTGAAGCTCAAGCCTCGCCTCGCCCGCCTTCGCAGAATCCTCATTGGCCGAGACGGACCAGACGGACGAGATGAACCACAGCACCACCACCGAAGTGGGGTCCGAGACCGCCGAGCCCCTGCGCTACCTCAGGTAGATGCCGCCACCGTGGCTCCCATCCCACTCCCATCCCACTCCCGTCGCTATATTGTGACGGGACCCCGCCCGGCCACGCGTGCCGGTCTCCCTCAGACTGAGATGTGTGGATGTGAGAAGGAGGAGAGGGGAGGAGAGGGGGTGCGATTGCATGCAAACTCTCTTCCCGGAGTACTCCCCTCTCGGGTCTGCACTACAGTACGCCTCATGTTAAAACTAAACTAGAGCACTGGCATCTTTTGTGCCAAGGAGTATTCAGTCGCTGAACAGGTTGACTCCAGGTAGAGAGCCGTTCCCCTAAGTGTGCACTGTATGCACTTTGAATGTTTATGTTGATGTTGTTATATACTGTGTCATTTTGTCTGTGTATCATTGTCTGTGTCTGTATGTGCACAGGTTTGTGCTTATTGTGCTTTTGTGTTTTTTTTGTGTGCTTATATGTGGCTCCCAAGTGCAAGACAAATTCCCCTTGGTTTATCTCATCTTAAACCTGTGGTACACGGGGTCCCCCTCAGTTACCCTGCATGCCATCCACCCTGACGTTGGTGAGGAGGAGAAGACGGAGAGGAGATGTGGAGAGCGACAATTAGGCGCTAACGAATTGGTCATGGTTGTTTTTTTGTTGTTGAATGATTGATAAAGTGGCCCCCCGTGACGGACGGGTTGTTATTTAGTCCTTCTAGGTTGTCGATCTAATCCCGGAAACCAACTGCACTATGCCCAGATTGCAAATACACATATTGACCGTTTTATTATTTATAGCCTTTTAGTAAACGGCAGAGCCGCGTTTTATTATGGCGTCACCGGGACGCAGGGGGCCACCACTGTAGAAGGGACTCCCCTGTAAAACCTGGAAGTTGAGTCAGTTTGGTTCACACAGGCAGCCTGCCTCCTGCCCCCCCCCCCCCCCCCCCCCCACCGCTGCCACTGTAGCACCTAGGTTACTGGGTGTGTGTGTCTGGTGAGGGGTGGGGCGGTGGGGAGGTCTAATATAGAGAAAGGGGTTTAAAGCGGTCATTTAATGTGTGTTTGGCATCGGCCGTATGTTTTTTTTTATGTGTGTCTTTTCATTCGTGTCATAAGTTAACACACCCATGTCGTCTCACCTCACGGTGGACAATGACCGGCTTGTGTGAAGGATCGGGGGTCTCGTCCCCCCGGGGTCCCTGTGTCGGGTCCCAACGGGGGGGGCCTGGTCCATGCCGTAATAATGAGCACGCTCGGTACATGGCCTACGCCTTTTTTTTGGGTTGACGGCACCAATATACTCTATGAATGATTTTCGCCGCCTCATTTATTAAAAGGGGTCTTGTATTATGCATGCACATACCAAAATACCGAGTTCCTCCTTAATCCAGCCTGGGCTATGGCATGCCCCCTATTCAGTCAAAAGCGATTGGCTATAACCTTTCAGCCGGTCGGACGTATTGAAACCTATGGCCACCAAGGCACCACACTATATACTATACTATATACTCTATATACTACTTGTTTTTGTGCTCTTTTCCATACGGTGAGGCAATTATTGTTCATTACAGTGTCGTTTTTTTTAATTTTGTTGTACGCTGTGCTCCATGTTAGTGTGACTCAGTGTGTGGGAGCAGATGAGGCGGGCAGATTAGCCATCACCCGAGAGGCTCTGCCCTTGGTCTCCAGGCTCTGTGATCTCCACAGCGTGATCGGAGACAGCTATTAAACAGAATAACCCTGGCACACCATTAAGGCACACCGCTACATCTATGCCACAGGGATAACACATTGTAGAGAGCATTCATCACCGCAAGGCTGTTGGGTGTGTGTGTGTGTGTGTGTGTGTGTGTAGTAGTGGTAGTAGTAGTAGATATGTCTGTGTGTAGTAGTGATGTGCTTGAGTGTCCATTGTCAGTAGATCTATTCTATTTTTGTAAGCAGGTTTTTGTGTTGTGTTGTTGTTACCTGAGAGGTGTGTACTGTGTATCAGGGAGGATTCAAAGTGTTCGCTGGTAGAGGTAACTGCTGTGTTAACCTTTTGCTTTGTCGGTTTAAGAAAACACTATGTGGGGATTTCTTCAAACTGAAAGATTAGGCGAGGATATGATCTCACAATCAAACATAAATAAGAAAACTACAAACAGCATTTATTCATGGAGGGTAATGTTGGCTATGGGAGATAACCAAGTTATTCATTGTATAATGAATTCCACATGAATCCATTAAGATTATGTTGGATTTGCATACGTTGAACAGTACACTTTTTCAACTGGATCTAAAAGGATTTGAATAAAGAAGGAAGTATGGTTTT